>VUQS01060267.1:0-28696 GCA_015108495.1 Heterochromis multidens
ATATTGCTGCATTCATCTTTCCCTTGACCCTGACTAGTCTTCCAGTTCTTGCTGCTGAAAAACATCCCCACAGCATGATGCTGCTACCACCATGCTTCACTGTAGGTGGAGTGTTGCAGAAATGGTTGTCCTTCTAGAAGCTTCTACTCTCTCCACAGAGCAACGTTGGAGCTCTGTCAGAGTGACCATCGGGTTCTTGGTCACCTCCCTGACTAAGGCCCTTCTACCCTGATCACTCAGATTGGCCGGGCGGCCATCTCTACGAGGAGTCCTGGTGGTTCCAAACTTCTTCCATTTACAGTTGATGGAGGCCACTGTGCTCATGGAGACCTTCAATGCTGCAGAAAAATTTCTGTACCCTTCCCTAGATCTGTGCCTTGATATAATCCTGTCTCGGAGGTCTACAGACAATTCCTTCATGGTTTGGTTTGTGCTCTGACATGCACTGTCAACTATGGGACCTTATATAGACAGGTGTGTGCCTTTCCAAATCATGTCCAATCAACTGAATTTACCACAGCTGGACTCCAATCAAGTTGTAGAAACATCTGACAGATGATCAGTGTAAACAGGATGCACCCAAGCTCAATTTTGAGTGTAATGGCAACGGCTGTAAATACTTAAGTACGTATTATATTTCTGTTTTTTATTTTTAATAAATTTGCTAAAATTTTAAGCAAACTTTTTTCACTTTGACATTATGGGGTATTGTGTGAAGAATTTTGAGGTGAAAAATGAATTTAATCCATTTTGGAATAAAGCTGTAACATGACAAAATGTGGAACAAGTGATGTGCTGTGAATACTTTCCAGATGCACTGTACATTTAGGGATGACAGTGTTGCTCTGTTTGTCAGTCTGTTTCTGCCTAGTTGGTGTCTGACCTTCTTTCCTGTTCATCTTCATTGAATAGCACTGTTTGTCTTTCTGCAGGTGTTTCACATAAAATGCCCAAATTACACCTTTTCATTATAAATATATTAAGAAGAATTATTGATCACACAGCCGTTTTTATATTTATTTATGAATTGATTTTAATCAAACTGTTGTCTTTGTGTAAAGCTGGGAGATGGGTGTGTCAGTTCTTCAGGACATTTGCCATGTCACAGTCTGAGCTAAGGTCGGTATTCCTTATATAGGCATTGTTTTTGGAAACTACTACTTTTTTCACTTATATATATTTTCTCTGGACTTGGGTTATTTTGAGTTCTTATATGGCAGACACTGAGGGTTTTGATTTAATGAGATGATGTCTGATACATTGTCTTTCTTGATACTACCACTTGGAGACACTACACTTCAGAAACTGAAGGAGGACATCAAATACAGGTTTTGAGAGTTTAATAAGTTTGTCTGTTATTTAAGAATATATTGTATTGTAAAAGTGATCAAAGATATAGGCCAGAATCTTGTAAACATAAAATAGGTACACCTTCTGTCCCTTTTTAGTTCACTGTGATTTTGACTACCATTAACTCTGCTTTATAAGATATTTCCATGTATATTCAGTTATTTTTAATAGACTTGTTTGAATAAAAATAGCTGCAGTGGCTCATGTACAGTAAGAAGTAGGGGTATCACTGTAACCAAGGACTTGCTGTTAAAAATAGCCTGATTGCTGCCTGCAAGTGTTGAGCCAAGGAGGACAGGCTGTCTCGAGAAACCTAAAAAGGTCTTATAATGCTTTGAGTGTTGGGATCTGCCAGAAAGGACTGAAAATTTCTTTCTACCTCTTGCATAGATCAATATTTTTGATACTTAAAGGGGAGATGCCTCATATTTTTAGAAAAAGGCTTAGACTTACTGCCAATAATAGGAAGAGATGCAGTCTGGTATTTTAGAGCTAATTTTCTGATTTTCAAAAATGAAATATTTTGTGGAAAAAATATATTTTCCAAACCCTGTCACCATTTACTGTTTTACTGTAAGAGCTCACTCTTTTTTTTATCTTTAATATTTAATTAAAAAAAAAAAAGAAACCCTAAAAAACACCCTCCCGTATTATAAAGACAGAAGATGAAACATGCCTTCAGAATAATTCATTAAACTTTCAGGTACAGGTGCACACTCTTCATCTACAAAGTGCAGAATGAGAAGGAAATTTGGGGGTAAATGCTATATATAGTCTTAAGTGCATCCATACATGGGGTGGAAGGGGAACAGCATTCCTCTGGTGAGAGGGTAATATTTTTGTTGCCATCAGCAAGTGCTTCCCAAGCGGCATCAGGCTGGTCTGCCACCTCTTTGCGCTGTTTAAATTTCTTGGGGTAAGTCTCTTTTGTTAATATTTGGTAGTTGGTGTGCTAATTTTATTTTAGAAATAATAATAAAAAAAAAAGGTTTACAGTAGGAAGAGGATTTATCTGCTGCCAATCCTGGGACAGTTGAAATGTGTTGCATAAATAAATGGCAGTAGATAATCTGTCTCTTGTGTGGGGAAAATGAAGCAGCAGTCTGTAATCTCCCTGAGCTGTACTTCCTTTCATACCAGGGTATTAAGAGGTTGCTGACCCTCTTTTCTTAATTTGTGTCAGCCAAAAAAGACTGATACTGTGCTGAAATAATTATTTATACAGAATGGAAGCACAATTAGCCTGAGGCAGAGTGTGGATATGACAGCTGGCTTAGATCTAAGTCTTGTTCCTGTACAGTCTGATCACTGTGATTTCCTGCGCAGTCGTTTTAATTAAATAGTGTGAGGACTGTGCTCTGCTGGTAATGACACTATTTCCTTCATTTCTCCAATAATGGAATAGGCAGACTGCTACAAGCTATTCATAGCTGAGCTGTGTGAAGCTGTTAAGGGAAGCATTTGAAGTGCTGAGCTCTAGCAAAAAGTTGGAACTTCCATACTGTCTCCTAAATCTTGGGCTTTTAACATTTCTTCCTGTGAGATGAATGTGTTCATTAGCTATTTAGGTATTGGTATTTTTACCTGCAATTTGTCGTGTGTAGTATAAATTCTACAACAGAAAAGTATGCTTGAGAAGACCAGAGATTATACCAAGGCATCTGTTAACCTTTGCATACTGTTGATTTAAGAGATGACAGCACATCTAATACTTTAAATTTATATCACAGAATGACTGCAGTAACAGTGATGGTAAAGAAAAAACTTGTATTGACATTTCTAACATGGCTAACACATGTTTGGTTTCCCCCTCCCCCTGGTACTCTTGGCCAGGTCTCCTTGAAGTGTTCCAGTCATGGCTTCCAAAATCATACCTTGGTATAAGAAGAAGCATGTGAGCCAAGTCAAAACTGATTATGCTTATCAGCACACTAAACACGTTTCCAAGCAGCACACAGAAAGGTATGACAGTGACATTTACCTGCTGCTTTGAATAGCACAGCTCTTGCTGCTTTGCGATATAGAACAAAAGATACACACAGGGGTGTTGCTGAGGAACAGCTCTGATAGTGGGCATGTCTGCTTCCTAGCTGGCTGTTCATTTGTCTTTTTTATGTCAACTTTGAAGCTCTGCAAAGTCAGATTTTCATGAACAAATCAGCCAGTTACAGAGTGGTGAATGCTAACTGACTGCCCAGTTTTGTTACCTCTGCTAACCATATTTCACAGGAATACATTTTAATCCTTCTTTCTGATGGACTCAGTTTGTTCCTTTGTAAAACTTCAATTGTATTATGACATGTAAAACTACACATCAAATAGTGCATTCGAATGTTGCATTTCTAATGTATGTAATGTAAGATGTACTTGGTGACAGCGCAGATATGTTGAAACCAAATAATTGTGTGTTTGCAGTCTTGGAACATCTTAAAATGATCACCATTGATTCTAAAGCTCTTTGTCTATGTGAGGTGCAGAATCGCTGAGAGCTGAACCCAGGTCAGGATTTCAGGGAGTGCTATTGCTTCTGATGCTCTGCAGCTTCTGCCAGCAGATTTTATTACTCAGGTCAATGAAAGACATGTATGTGTTACTGCAGTGCTATAGCATGCTTTTAAAAAGCTCTGTGGTTCTTTGTACAACTCTGCTATGCAGTATAGCCATGCATAACTTAATATTATACACGTTGAAGACTGGCTTTTTCGTCACTAGTGGCGAGGTAATAAACTTTCCAAGATCTGAGCCACTAAAAGCCGAGTTCTGATCTCTAAGTCATCTTATAGGAAACTGCAACTGCCTTATAGCAGATGGCTTGAACCTGACCTACATCTGAGGCTACTAACTATACATAGTGATCTTATTCCTGACTAAGTTTCTCTCAAAGAAAAATATGGGGGGCTGGTTAGTTTTTATACATAATGTAAATTTTCTGGTAATTTTACCAAGAACATGCAGAAAGAATTTTCTGTATGAAATCTTAGTTTATTTGTTAATTGTGTTTATGACACTAGCCACTATCAGCTTTTTCACAATAGAGCTCCAGTCAAACAAAAGTGCACAGCTAATGGTTGTGGTAAGCATGCAGAGCATATTATGCATCTATCCATTTTCTTAACAGATTACACCAGCTAACTTTGGGCAAAATGCTGGAGAGGTTTTCAGTCCATCATCAGGCTGTATGATATATCAGGCAGACATGCAGGAAAATTCTTGAAAATTGAGCATTCTGTAAAAGTTATTGTAACTGCAAAAGTTATTGTTTACTGTAAGCGTATATGTTTTAATGTATGTATATGTTCAGAAGACAAAGAGGTGTTCATTTCTGAGAGTTTGTCACCATTTACTACATAATTACTGCAAAGGAAAACCTCACATGGATCTTGGTATCTTTTAGTCCAGTGACAGCTTCTGCAAAATTAAAACCTGAAAGCCCTTTATGGAGGGAATTTCCTTTGGCTGATTTATGACGACGGGTTCTCCTCTCAACAGTAAATCAGGCTCTAAATCGGTGAGCCAGGTGCAGGCCCAGGCCACAGAGGCTATGGCAGAACAAGCCTATACCGTGCCGATGTTCCGGCAGAGGTGAGTCTGCTCTGGCTGTCAGCTATTTTAGTTGTAAGGTAATATGGAACTACAGCCTTTACTAACTGACCCCTTTTAACAGCACATTTCTTTAAAATAACTTGTTAATTTTTACTATTAATTACTATTTTAATTATGAAAGGCTTGCACAGTCTTACTGTTGCTGTCCTATAGACTCATAAACCTAACTCCCTGCCTTCAAGGTTAGTTTTATCTTATGTCATGCTTGATATGCTTAACACAACAATTATGAGTTTGAAGTTGTGTTGCAAAATTGTTTTAAGGTAATGGTTCAGTTTTTAGTCAAATATGCAATAAATGTGTAGCTTACAGTGATGCTAAAGTCAAGTTTAGTCATAGAATAATTTGATGTATGTGTGGTTAGGACTGCTGAGGAGACTGAGGAGTACCAGAGAGTAAGCAAAAATGTTGGGAAAGGACTGGCTGTTATTCAGGAAGAGCTTCATAGGATGAGGATCGCTACTAAGGCCCAAGTGGAAAGTCTTGAAATTCAGAAAGAGGTTAGTAGCCAACTGCTAAACAAGTCACAAGTCAGAGTGACACTATACTTCCTTTGTTGGTTTGCTTTTCTGGTGTTTTATGACATATATGTGAAACAAGTTTAGACGTTTATATAGTTTGTGGAAATGTTTTGTGGAAGGTTCAATTTATCTGTCTCTATCATAACCACTGTTAAAATTATATTAATTTACCATCATGAGTACAGCAATACAGCAGATCTGAAGGTCAAATCATTCACTGTTGCTTATATAACATTATATATTACAAATATGTAGATGATACTCAGCTGTACATTTCAATTAAATCTGAGCACAGTGGTCTTGTTGACATATTGCATCAGTGCACTGTTGGTCAAAACAGTCTCCTGTTCAGTAAAATAGGGAAGATAAGTGTAAAACAGAGTTTTGCATTCTAAGGTTTTAAAAAGTAGTGATTATTCAGCTTTATTTATTTTCAGGGTTGACTTAAATTTTTATTTTCTGAATCTTAAAGATAAGATAAGAATCTTAAAGTAATGACGTTAGATTTTGAAATTGATGGTAAATGATAAATGGACTGGTTGGTACATACTATAGTGCGTTTCTACTCAATTTGAGCACTCAAAGCACTTTCTACATACCTGATCACAAGTTCTCATAGCAGAACAATATGGAGAATCTTTCCAAACATATTTTTGTTTCTTATATACCAGACTGAGATTCATTTACAGTAATAAACAAACTTAAAACATTAAATATATGATATTTTAGGAATTTCACCAGTGTGACCATCACATAGATATTAAGAAGTCAGAAGTTAAAAGTTGACATCAGAGTTCACTACCATCTGCTGACCTCACCTCTGCAATCCTCCTGGTCTTGGCAGATTTCCGATTTGTTGGTAGTGATGCTAGCTGGGAATTGTTGACAAAGACAACATGTTTATTGAAGTGCTTATCGAGTCTCTGCCCCATAGAAACAATCCATTAAAATGTCAGTTTTTTTATACAGTGACTTGTATAAGTTGAGTTGACTCTCTCCAGGTTAAGGGGATGATGACAAAGAGGGTGGATTGGTTGGAGGAAATCCCCAAAATGCCAGACTTCCTGGTGGCCTTGCGGCCACATACTGTGTGGGAGAAGACTCCTGTCAAGCTGTTCTGCACTGTCGAGGGAAACCCAAGGCCCATTGTCAAATGGTCAGAATACTCCCATCACACATTAGTGGGTTTTGAGATTTGACTCTAACTTTTGTGGTAATACCATTTTTATGCTTTTCTGATTTATTATTAAAGGTCTTACTTGGATGTTTTATTATGCAGAGAAAAAGTACAGCAAGTCAATGCCCCTGCAAAATATGTAGCACGAGCAGCATTCCGTTGATCCCTTTAGTAACAATATGTAATGTTTAGCAAACCCTACTGCTTCAAATGCCCTGTAAAATTTGCTTTATTGATGAATGGTCCTTTATAAAGTGCTGTATCCCCATACACTGTTGAAATGTTTTTTAGGAGTTTATAACATCACTGTGGTGTGAAACTGATTCAGATTCTTTGACAGGTATAAAGATGGAGTGCCAGTAGACCCACTGAGCGCCCCAGGAAAGTACAAGATTGAGAGCAAGTATGGAGTCCATAGTTTGATTATTAGCAGGTATGTATTATCCACAACTCTGAGCAGCCATTTGTAGTCAGACATCTAAAACTGGGGTTTGTTGATTTGAGGGGTTTTGTAAGAATCAACTGATGGACACTATAACTTTTTTTTTTTTTTTTAATCTGAAATGAGGTAAAAAATTAAAACCATGCTGTTCAGTAAAATAGGGAAGTAAAGTGGTTCAGTAAAATTGAGTTATTAATTCAAATGGAGTTATTAATTGCTGATATGCATTGGTGATTTCTGCTGTCATGACACCAGATTTCCATTACATGTCATTACCATGGTCAAAAGAAAATAAAAAAGCATTAATGCAATGTCATTTCTGAAATATTTATACAAAACGTCCAAAACATTTCCACCACTGGTGAGCTAATTTTTTTCAGGTGCAGGTCAATTGTCAGGAAGTGGTGTTATGTAACTATGAATACATTATACAGTACTGCATAAAAGTCTTGAGCCACCCCTCATTTCTTTATATTTTGCTTCCAAGGAGCCAGACTTTCTTGTTGTTTTTAAAGTGGTTGTGAGCAATAGTTCTCCAGGCTTTCTGAAGGTCTTTCAAAGTTTGTTTGTTTGTTTGTTTTTTGGACATTGGCTGCTTTTTCACTCATTTTCAGTCCAGTCCCTATAAGTGACCTTTTTCAGGGGAATTTTATTTATTTATTTATTTATTTTCTTGTGCCGCTTAACACTGACTTATTAATCATTCAACCACTAAAAGGCACCAAACTCAAAGGACGAGCCAGTGTTGTGTCTACACATAACAGACAAATTACACCAACTAGGTGATTCCTGAAGAGCTATTAGCTGAAAACTTGGCATATCTCGGCATGGTGTGCAGTATGTCCTTAAAAAAGTTGAGGAAACTGGAGAAGTGGAGGACAAAAGAAGAAGTGGTAGGCATAAAAACAAAACTATCTACAGCAGATGAACATTATCTGGAAGTCATGGCCTTAAGAAATAGGAAAAAAATTCAGCTGACACCGGACCTGAGAGAGATACATCTGGCCCTTTAGTTGGTCCATCTACTGTTCACCAAAGCCACATCGGAAATGGTCTCAGTGGAAGGATGGCTGTCAAGAAGCCCTTCTTAAAGAAGGGAAACAGGGAAAAAAGACTGAGGACTGGTAAACTGTGTAAACTGTGTATACCAGTTTACACAAGAACTGGATTGAAAATCAGTGGCAACAGGTCTTATGGAATGATGAATCCAAATTTGAATATTTTGGTTCAAATCATTGGCAACGATGATTTGATGATGTACGAAACCATCTGTAAAACACAGTGGAGGCTCTGTCATGGTTTAGGGCTGCAGTTTAGCCAGTAGTGTCAGAGATCTTGTCAAAATTGATGGAATTGTGAACGCAGACTTTCCAGCTCTTAAGAATTATACAGTCTCTATTTTTGTCTTATGTACTGTATTTCCATGTATGTGTACACTTTTCTATAAATTGCTGCACCCGTTTCCCATTTTCCTATCAAAATATGAAGAAATGAGGGGTAGCTCAAGATTTAACACATTAATAACGAACTTTGTCAATTGAGGCGCTTTGCCAATTGAATGAAAATGTCTAGCCTGTAAACAACAAAACGGCTTCCAGCTTCCAGAATTTCTTCTGCATTGTGTATTAGTTTTTCTTCCACTGGCCCCACCCAAATTGCTCCTTGCATAGACTTTATAACAGGCTTTATGCATTTACATGCTCTTTGAACTTTTTTAAGCATATATAAGTATATGCCTTTTTAAAAATTTATTTTACAAAAAGAAATCCATTAACTTACCTTGTTTATAGTTCAAAGTGTCCCATTAAAAGTTTAACGTAAGTATCTTTAATGAGGTTAGTCTAGGAGAAAATGTTTTGAAGTCTACACACAATTTTTGTAGTTGTTGTATTATAACTAGCTGTATCCAGCTTTAAAACTGAAAGGAGAGCAGCATAGAAACAAACTAGGAAAGACAGCATGACTGATAGCAACATTTAACAGGTTCAGTGTTGAAGCTTACACTTACAGGGCTTTTATTTTGTTAGCATATTACCTTGATTTCTTGACATTATCAGACAGTCAGCTGGAGAGTTAGAGAGAAGATTGCTAAATTGAGGGCGAGGGCCCAGCCTGCTTCTTTTCGTCATCTTCAAGACCCGTCAGCTGTTCATGTTGGAGTGCTGACCTTCGCGTCATTCGAGCCATGAATTCCTCCCACTGCACTGTACCGCTCTCTGTCTCTCTCTCTCACTGAGAATATCTCTGGACCTTCATTACATTTGAAGGTCACTGAGAAGACGGTAGCTGATTTGCCAAACTTCTTCAAAATTAATAATTTTCACATTCTTTATGCAAAAAGAACCAAGTGACAAGAAGGATGCAGAAATTATGCACACGGATCATCTTTTAAAATAGTTCTACCCAGGCTGAAGGTCACATTTCTTCCTTCTATTATCACCCTCAGACTCTTCTTGAGTCTCTACACAACTGCACTGCTCCCTTAGCTGAGAGAAGAACGAACTTACCTCTGTCTGCTGCACGACTATATCATGGCCTCAGTTTTTGGCTTATTGTTGTGTGAGTGCAGTCATATACTGAAAAAGGGGAGTTGGTGGTCTTCCTGGGGTTCATAAAAACTGTACACACCATAATCTGGATATTAACAGTTTCAAAAATGATATAATAGAATGTGGAGTGCTGGAAAAGAAAAATGCAAAACATGCATTAGTTTAATATGAGACTGAATTAGGATGTAACACAGAAAAACAGATAAATGATGATTACAAAGTTAAACATTTGTGTTACACAATGTTACTATGCCTCAAATTATTACTTGCATTTTTAACCTTGTATTAGTCTAAATATATCTGTATCTTTGAGATATTGTTTTAAGCTTGGGTAGAGGACATGTTCTTCAAATAAAATCACATCAAATCAAATCTAAATGTTCATATACTGTAGTCAGTGACTTGTTTCTACTCTGCCTGACCTTGTAGGTGTGTTGTGAGTGATACTGCTGAATACAGTGCTGTGGCAACCAACCAGCATGGCACGGCTACCAGCAAAGCTAAAGTTACTGTGAAGAGTAAGCCTCTGTCTTTCTCTAAGACATTGTTCACCTGCCATGTCTTTCTCTGTAAACATAAATGTCTTTTCTTCACAGGACCAGCAGGAGCCGGAGAGTCCTGTCATCTTGGTCTAGGTGAGAGCATAAAGGGAGTTAGTAACACCAGGGAGTGTGGGAATTGAGGTGTCAGGCCCAGACACAACCTCATGATATCATGAGACTTCAAATAGCAGCGCATAGGGAGGCCTGATAAGAAGTGGAAACTTTCATGGCAAACCATTCCTGTCCTGTGACTCTCTCCAAAGAAAAACAAAACATAAATCTGTCTTTAGATGAGCAGCAGGTGATCTAGATAAACATTTATATACTTGTTCAGGGATAAATATAAAATGTAATGTAAAAAATATAATATAAATTAAATAATGACCAATTAAGAAAATACTTACCTCCACAAGATCTTCTCATTTTGATCTGAAACACTAGACATCTCCTTTGTCAAAACTAATTAATCTGGAATACCCTACTTAAGATTCATTGTATACCAAGGATTTGTTGAAATGGAAAAACTCATGCTGTGCAATCAAGGAAACCAGTGTGTGTGTGATTTTTTTTCTTTTAATTCTAGAGAAACATGGTAAATGGATGATTCTTATATAGTGCTTTTCTACTCCCAGCGCACTCAAAGTGCTTCATACAACATGCCTAATTCACCCATTCACACAAACACTTTTTCTATGTTTAAGTGCTTTCTGTCTAACATTCACACCCTGATGGATGCATCAGAGAGCAACTTGGGGTTAGTATCTTGCCCAAGGATATTTGGCATGCAGACTGGAGCAGCCAGAGATCGAACCACCAACCTTCCGATTAGTAGCTACAGCCACCCCAACAGGAAGTTTACTCCTGTAACATAACTGAAACATAACTGCTTCTGCTTTCTTAATATCACTGGATGTACTGGTTGTACCTGAAAGCAAAGCAGGAAAATGTTCTTGCAGTCTCTTAAGCCAAGTCCGCGTATAAAGCAGTTCACTCATCATGCATCACTTTATGGAAAATACAGCCTGCAGTTGCCTAGGTAACCTGCAAATATATGTACCAACCTCTTGTACATCAATCAACAGTGTACTTCACTCTCATTGCTAGTCATTTGAATTGCCCGTCTTGAAGTTGAGAAAAGTTTAACTTAGGACATGCCAAGTTTGCATTTTCAGAGGTTATTTTTCTGAATGTCAGAGGTGGCTGAATGTCCTTGACTTTCTGTGGTCTCTGGTTGCCACATTGCTGCTAGCTGTTCCCTGTGTGGTTGCCCCTTTAGAATAGTAAGTGTAGTGTTCTGGTAAAGGGCAAAGCCAAAAATTTTCCTCAAAATCACTGACATCTAAAGTGACAAATCTCTCATGGTCCTTAAACCTCATTGTGATCCCTGGTACCATATGTAACTTCTGAATTTGGACACTTTTGAATTGAATACCATACAGCTGCATTGAATAAAGGCCAGATTTATGTCCATAACTGCATCGTGGTTCTATATCATCATTCTGATATTGTAAACACATGCTGTACACATAATAACAAAATATGATTATTATCTGATTACTAATAAAGCTGCAATTCTTGTCCTCCAGTGCCTCATCTGACTGAGATCCATGCCAGTAAGCTGGAGGTCACCCTGCTTGACCGGTTCCCAGTGTCTTTTGGTGTGGAGGGCAGTTCCATCAGACTGGTGTGTACTATGGTGGTTGTCCCCAACCTCCCCAACATACCACCCCTCGCCCAGTGGTACAGAGATGGTCAGACATTCTTTCATTCATTAATTTGTGTGTCTGGTGTGTTTGTGTGTAGCACTGTCAGTTGACTTTGGAGTTTGGTTGCTTCTTACTGTTTCCTCCATCGTGTTTTCTAAAAGATAAACTGCTGAAACCAAGCAAACTGGTAGAGATGTCAGTGGGTGGAGGTGCTGCCTCTCTTACACTGCCTCACCTGGCTAAGGATGACGAGGGCCTCTACACACTTCGGATCTTTACAAAGGACGGCACTGCTGAGCATAGCGCCTACCTGTTTGTCTCAGGTAGGACACAACCCTCCATCATGTGGCATCCTAACATCACCACACTGATTCTATGAACCTGCTGGTTGCTGTTTTGCAACAGTGACATTTAAAGAACAAATGAGAAACCACTGTTTAGAATAAATAGAACAAAGGCAAAATAAAAAAAATGTCAGCCTCCATGAATAAGCAAAACGGATAGAATAGCACAAACCTCAGAATCCTTAAACTTATCTGAGAAAAGTCTATACCACTATAATGTCTGGTTAATTAGGTAAAGTCTGATTATGTGCAGTGTAAAATCTGTAGAAATACCTTGCCCTGAACTATATAAATAAAAGAAAGATTTAAGAAAAGATAAAATGTTTCAACTTCTGCTGTACAGCTGCACGAATGGAAGGGCAATTAACTTGGTGATATTTTCATCCAAATGTTTATTTTGTTCTTAACTTTCAAGTTTGTTTGCAGCTCCATCAGTTCCTACCAAACCTGATCATGGAACTGCTTTAGCATGAACAAATGAGGGATCATTTTACGACTATTCTACTACCCTACTGTTAATTAGTGAAAGTTTTATTAAGGATACCTGCATATCCCAAATTTAGCTGCATAAAATGTTTTATGAGTTATCATTCGAATTAAATTAAGGGTTTTTAATCCTTTTCTATATTCACACCAGTACATAGACATCAAACAGGCATTGTTGAGCTCTTATTTCTTGTTACCAAAACACAAAATTTTAAGATCTCCTGATCAACTAAACAATGGATATATGCAAATTACCTGAGGAGTAGTAATAGTTATGTCTATCACCATTCACCTTCCATTCTTCCTCCCCAAGATACTTATACCCATGTTTCTTCATTCCCTAGATGCCACTCCCTCTTCATCCAGAGCCCCTGGTGCACCAATGAGTGTAAAGGCCTATGACATCAACTCAGACTATGTCCTGGTTGCCTGGAAACCCCCAAACACTGTCAATGAGGCACCCATCACCGGATACTTTGTGGATCGGTCAGTTTTCATCTTGAGAAGGCTTCCAGCTCTTTAAATAGACCAGAGTTGGCACAATAACATGAATACAGTGGAATTATACTGCACTTAATGCCAAGGAAATGAGTCAACGTATGATAAGTCATAGTTATTAGAGCTGCACTCAGAAGATTTTCTGAAGTAAATATGTCTTTTCACACAAATGCCAGATATGATTTGCTTATTTTCATGGTTATATATAGTAAATAGGAGATTTGGGATTTGCAAATCTCATAAACCCATATTTTATTCACAATAGAACATAAAGAACATATCACATATCGTATAACAAATGCTTAAAGTGAGAAAATGAACCATTTTAAGTAAAATATCTCAACATATCTCAAAAAACTGGGACAGGGACATGTTTACCCTTCTTTTAACAACTGTAAACATCTGGGAATGGAGGACACCATTTGCTGGACTTTTGGGAGATTAGTGTTGTCACATTTTTGTCTGATATATGATTCTAGCTGCACAACAGTCCTGGATCTTCTGTGTCGTACTTTTCATTTCATGATGCATCAAATGTTTCAGTTGGTAGCTGAACTGCACTGCACTGCAGGCAGGCCAGTTCAGCACCCTGACTCTTCTACTATAAAGCCATGCTGTTGTAATAGATGCATGCAGCAATTTCTACGACAGAATCATGTCTGTTTTTAATCATGCCTGAGGGCCCAAAGGTCACAGCCAACCAATATTAATTTTTGGCCTTGTCCCTTTCGCACAGATAATACTCTAGATTCTCTTAATCTTTTGATGATATTATGTACTGTAGATGATGAGATATTCACAGTCTTCACAATTTTGCATCAATGAACATTATTCTGATATTGTTCCACAATTTGTTGACACAGTTTTTTTCAGACTGGTTAACCTCTGCTCATTTTTATTTCTGAGAAACTCTGTCTCTCTAAGGTGCTCTTTTTTATATGCAGTCATGTTAATGACCTGTTCCCAATTAACCTAATTAGTTTCAAATGTAATTGCAATGTTCCACCAGCTCTTTCCTTTTAGTGCCACTTATTTTTCCAGCCTTTTTTTGCCCCTGTCCCACCTTTCTTGAGACCATCAAATTCAAAATGAGCTAATATTCTTCATGAAATCATAAAATGTCTCAGTTTAAACATTTGATATGTCTTCTATGTTCTATTGTGAAAAACATATGGATTTATGAGATTTGCAAATTACTGCATTCTGCATTTATTTACATTTTACACTGCAGTCCAACTTTTTTGAGTTGGGACTGTAAATTGAATGTTTCGGATTTTAGAGTCAAGTTGATTGGCGGATTAATTTTTGAAAAAACAAAAACTGAAATAATTTTTGATCATTCTCCTAGTTGATTTACAATTTGATAATTGTTTTATTAAGTAAAATTGTCTAATATTCTGTCATTTTCATTTAATTGTAAGTCGATCAAAATAAGATATTTGAACGCTTTCACCTCATCATGCCTTGGACTCAGCAATTTTTAAACAATTTCCTAGACATCTCAGACTAAACAATTGAATTTCAAAAATGATTGGCAGGTTTTTTAAACAAAAATAGTTGCAAGCAGCAGTCCTTCTCAGCAGTTTATTAGGAGACTTTTAGTTCTGTGTTTTCAGCTTTCCTCATAACAAATATAGCATGTTATTTTTAAGTACTCTCTTATATGAAGGGTCACAATCACACAATGGTTAGGCAGGGAGTAGATCTTTTAAATTCTTGATAATGAAGAGTTTATTTGCCATAAATGATCCATTGCATAGGTGTGAAGCTGGTACCGACATTTGGGTCCAGTGCAACGACGCCCCAGTGAAGATCTGTAAATACCCAGTTCATGGCTTGAAGGTGGGCCATTCCTACCACTTCCGGGTCAGAGCCGTGAACAGCAGTGGTATCAGCAGGCCTTCACGCAAGTCAGACAAAGTGACGGCCCTGGATGCTGCAGAGAGTGAAAAACTGCAAGGTACAGAGGAAGGTAAATACAAAATACAGGACAGCAGGATACCAGCGTTTCCTGACCGATCTGTTGTTGTCATTTCCTACAACAGTGATTAAAATTGAAGGAAAATACGACATAGTGATAAAGGATGATGACCTGGAAGGTATAGTGGTTAAAGACTGGTCTGGTTTCAGCATTTTGTTCCCCCTACCTTTAAACCACTTCCTCACACTCTCACTAAATACTAACATCTGTCACTCTTTCCAAACCTCAGCATCACCATTGTGATAACATAACATTTTACATTTTAGGGGGAGGTTTACTGTACATTAAAAATGCATCTTCCCTCATCAAAATCTCACTGATGTTTGTTTTTTAAACCAATATCAGTAAATTCCATATATATAAGGTGTCATGTTAGAATTCTGACTTTTAAGTTCTTACCTTGTTCAAACAAGGAAAACATTTTAATGCTGATTTTAGAACTAATCTATTATCTGCTCATAATGTTTTATTTTTAAACAACACAAGGCAAACTATTTTCCAGACCCCTCCTATCTTAACTTTTGTGATGCAGTCTTTGATCTAATTTCAATTTTTCCATTCACACTTTAACTGAAAAGGATTTGTTTTTACATTTCTTCCAGTTAATTTAATATACTACTTTAAGAAAAACCTATAACAGAAAAAACTAATAAAAAAACTAAAAGAAAATATTAAAAATAATACATATTTGTATAATATCACAAATGAGGATATTGTAGAAGTCCCACATTTCACTGTTAACTTTAACTTTGACTAAAGTTTAGGTTCTTAGATCATTTCTTTGCATCTGTAGTTACAGGGCTGAAGATGTTTATCATTTCTTCTTGTAATTTCTTCTTTAGGTAGTTCATATTTCTATTTTAAAAAATCTGAAATATGATATTGGGGGTTTTGTCCACATTCTGGCTTATCTAATTGCTATACTGTATATGAAACTTGTCATTTGACAAGACTAAAATTTATTTGTTTGTGAGCATTCAGCCTGCTCTAGTGTAGCATTTGATATGTAGTTATTGTTGAATACTACCAAAACAATTATTTTATCTTTAATAAAATTCCACCAATGTTATTAGCCTGCCTGATTGGCCCTTTTAGAGTTTAACAAGCTTTGCAAAAGAGGCAGGACTTAACCGTTCAGATTGAATTAGGAGATGTACTTGTATAACAAGGTGTAGTCAGTCAGTTGTATTTTTTGTAATCATTTATGAGTAAAATTCTATGAAAATAGATTTTTCCAAGCCATACAGTGTTGCATCTTTAATCTCCTCTCTGCCTGTGAAAGAAAGGTCACAAATAAAGGTAGAAGCGTTGTAAAAATCTCAACACAAAAAGTGAATAATATGGGACTTCTGCAATGGCTGCTGTTCTGTGTACTTTATGCCTCAACACTGTTCACTCCCAATCTAGGCTACGTAACTATCCCAGGTGAACCCACAGATGTGCATGCATCCGAAATTTTCAAATCATATGTTGTGCTGAGCTGGAAACCTCCTAGCCCTCGTGGACGAGCTCCACTGTGGTACGTCATCGAGAAGGTGTGTGCTGCTTTACTTTTGGCCATCAATCAATCTGTCACTATACCCACTTCAACCTCTGTACTATGAACTCGCATTTCAATGCATTTCAATGTCCCCTCAACTTTTATTTAAATTTTAATAGTAATATTTATTTTAATTGATCTTTTTCCTTAATTTCCTGGCTGCACTACATGCGAGTGAAGCTTTATTACATTTGTGTTGACTGAAACTTTAATACCCCAAATTACATGTTTTTTTAAAAAATATCACATAAAGATATTACAGAAGTTTACACTTGCATATCCCCAGAATTCATTATGATCTTTAGAAAAGGTTCTGTGGGTTTGAACAGGGCTTTGCTACTCAACATTAGTAACAATGGATTTACTGCATCCAGAAGATGTTTTTATGCATATATTACAAGCACACAAACATGTATTGCTTACATTGTTGGGTCAGGTCAATGCAAAATCTATATATTGCAAAAAAAATCCGTATAGTAGTTACACACGGTGAATCCATATACTAGAAATTCAAATGTAATAACACCTATATATAGACTTAAATTAGTATCTGCATAAATGCTGCTAAATTTCAAGTAATTTTATGATACTTATAGAATTCATATTTATTACATATCACATCTGATGTATTATAATTGTTTTTTTACAGTATTTCTGAATCTCAAATGTTCAGTAAAATGTTTAGTAAAAAACACAATGCACACTTATCTTTCAGTCAAGTTGTAAATACTCTTGCCAAATTTTTTATTTTATGATATAATTATGGAGAGATGATATAATTATAATAGAGAGATTGTCAAGTCATCATCAGGTTAGTTTGTTGTTGAGTAGCAATATTAGCATTGCCTCCACTTCAGTTACACTTCAGTCTTCCTTTAGCTCTAGGACTGTAATTAGCATAAAAGTACATCAGAGTGATTATATCTTTAACCCTTTTTGCAGGCACATACACAAACACACACTTTGTTATTTAGGATTCTTATATCAGTCATACACTTTAATATAGATATATATCGCCCAAATTTGTAAAAACACGGTATGAAAGCTGCTCTTTTTATTTGTGCTACATCAACAATGAGGTTGTCATAGATGACTGTACCTTCTCATTTCCCCCCTCCCTGACTCTCCTACAGTGCTTAGCAGGCACTGGAGAATGGCAGCGGATCAACACAGCAGTCAAACTGCACTCCCCTCGTTACCCAGTTTTTGATTTGCAAGACGGGCAAAAGTACCAGTTCCGAGTGTATTCGGTCAACGTGTATGGCTCCAGTGAGGCCTCTGCGCCCTCTGAGCCCATCCAAAAGGTTGATGAAGATGGTAAGAGCCAGGATCAGTGCAGACTTAAAGACACACTATTATATATGCAGCAAAGCACAATGCACACAAAACCTGTGGAAAAAATGCTGAAACACAAGATTTGGGAATGTGTAATTTGTAATTTCTTAGAATTATAAATATTAAATGTCTCTCCATTCAGTCCATGCTTCACCCAGAATTTTGATCTTTTAGATCTCCACCTTGAGTAAAAGTTTCAAGTGTATATATGTAAATGTGTCCACAAACAGAAATGCATTAAAAGCCCACAATGAGCTTTTGTTAAAAGTGATTGACTGTGTTTTGCAGGTATTAAGCTTCCAGTTGGTATGTACAGATAAATTAAAATATAAAACACATTTTAAAGGCACTGTTTCACACTTCTGTAAGTTCACTCTTTCACTTTCTGGTCTCTGTGTGTGTGTGTGTTCTCACAATGAGTGATTGTTGGAGCACTTGGAGATGGCTCAGTAGGCTACTGTAATACAGGGTAACAAGAAGCTTATAAATGGAAGATCAAATTATTCAGGGCTCTTGTGCCTAAATCCAAATTAAATCCCAGTAACACTCCTCTGTCATTATGTTCTGCCCAAACATCCTGTTCTGAAAAGAAACATATCAAAGGGAACTTAAAAACAAATCCTCTATGTTGTGTTTAATCACTGTCTTGGTGCACACAATATACAGTAACACAGAAAAAACGGCACAAAAAATTTAATATTGCATGTTTTTTGAGTAGCAGTCACTCTGTAACCTGCAGAAAAGTATGTGGAAGTCAAACCTTCAGTAAGTATTATTTATAGCTCATTTTCATGATTTTTGCTGTGAGAAAGAAAATGGATAGGAACTGATACATTTCATCCAAAATAATAATTTTAATAAATAAACAGAAAAATTTATTTACAGCTGGTTTGATGTCTGAGGTCATCAGATGTAGAATCATGCTCTCCTCCTTTTTTCCACTTTAAGTATTGATACTTAACAATATTTAAGTATTAAGAATTATCTACCCAAAGACTGAAGCAGACGATTTTTTTTTCATGTGACTTGGATATCAAAATATTATTATACCTCTGCACATTTTTTGCCAAATATACTGTAATTTGATGTCAGACCATTTACTATAGATAATTAATTCTAAAATGAATCCCCTGACATTTCACAACAGTATTTATAATTCAAGAAATGTTACATTTACATTAAGCATTAAGAAACCATAGAATTTTTGAATTGATTTTACCTGAAAAGTGATTTGAACCTTAAAAGGTTTTTTATTACTTCAGATGTTTTTTCAGATTTTCACTGTCTCTACGTAGTTTTCAGAATCAGAATACCTTATTAATCCCTGAAGAAATTATGTGGTTACAGTTGTTCCAGGACAGTAAGAAAGTAATTAACAAGTTAAAATGTCAATATTAAATAATATATTACAAATTACAAAATATTAGAAATAGCTCTAATAATGCAATAACTCGATATATAAATATCCTAATATATTACAGAAAATTAACTATAGATAAAGTTGAATTGAGGTGCCCCTCTTATTGGTTGAATTTGGAAGGCTACTTAGAGGTGAACCACCTTCCACCATGATAACCCCCAAAACCAGCAGAACCAGAGCTGAATGTCATCAGGGCAGGACAGCTGATCATCATAAATGAAGGTGATGCCATTCAAGATAGCAAGGAGATGATGCCAGAACCGCATTTCAGCTTGGAAGAGTTGTCCAGAATGATTGTGTCAAGATAGGAGGGTTTAGATGATGCAAGTGAGAGCAAATGAGAAATGAAGGAAGGCCTTGAGGAATTATGCACAGGGCGGAGTTCAGTTGTGGGCACACAACCCCAAGAATGGCCACCTCCGCAGAAAGAGCAGGAGTGCAGGTAGTGGCACTGAGACATTGAACATCTGAAGTCATTGAAATTGCAGATTGTGTAGCCTCTTAGGTGCATGACAGGTCTACCCTTCCTATCTTTGCCTTGTGACAGTGACTTGCTCGCAAGAGATGGTGTCTGTTTGGGAGTTTTGGGTTTTAGAGGAGCAGCTAGAGCTAAGTGGGTGAGAGCGGATGTGCGCCTTATGGGCTGTGAGTTATTTTGGGCTGGGATGATAGAAGCTGAAGCAGCATGTGAAGGCCCTCCGTATATCTTGCAGGAGAGCTGAATGGGCTGCAAAGACACAACAGTAAATTTCCTGGTCAAGACTGCTCCAGAATGTGTCCTGGTTGAACTGCTGCAGGACACCAGCAGCTTCGGAGGCAAACTGGATGTGGTATTGATAGAAACCGGTGCCATCGAACCGTAGAGCTAGATCGAGAATGATGGTCGTGCAGTTGTCTAATTCCTGTCTTCAGGAGGAAAAAGCAGAGCAGAGAACGTCTCTATAGAGAATGCATAAGCGAACTCCAGAGAAGTGACCTCTTTAGCCCAAGATGGGGATGAAGCGTGCATGATGATATGACCCTCTTGGCTGTCAATCACTCTGGGTGATACAGGCTGGTTGAGTGGTGAAACAGTGAACTCTGCCAAGTGTATATATTTACCAGTGATGATCTGTTGATGGAGATGTCACTGGGGAGGGTTTTGGAGCCAGTGGCTTGGGAGGAGGAATTGCTGTAGCCATGGAGGAATGAACAGCATTTGATTGAAAAGAGGGGTATTAAACTTGGCCACATTTTACTGGAAGCTGCCCTGTCAGGAATTTTGTAAAGGAGGAATAGAAGCGAGAAGAGCTGGCATCCCAGTGCCAGGAATGTTTGCTGCTGCATTTTGCAGAAGGGGGATAGTGGAGAGGGAAACTGGCATCCCGGTGCCAGGAGGGTTTACTGCTGCATTTTGCGAAGGAGGGATAGAGGAGAGAGAAACTGGCATCTGAGCTTGTCCCTGCTACCTGGTGCTGGCGGGTGGGTGGAGCTGTTGGAGGTGCTACCTTCACATCTGTCCAGAAAAGGATTATTTTTGTTTGATGATTGGATGTCTGAGCTTTGAGAAGCTAAGAAGAGTTGGAATAGCTTTGCCTTGTTATCAGAGCAGTGAAAACAAATGCCTCTCTCTTTTAGGACCCGTCTGCAATGGGTCCTAAAAGAGTCGGAAATCCTTGACAGGAGAATACTTTCGGGAGACCTGACGGTGTCGTGCCTTTTGGACCCAGTGCTGAGATGGGTTGGACTTTCAGGAAACTTGCCCAGCCTGAGGGTCAGTTTTGGAGCGAGCAAGAGTGGAGCTATGCTGGGAACTTTTGCTGATGGGTAATTTTCCTCTATTGGAGCTTCTCAGGTTATAATTTCGCAGAGATGGTGAGCAGCCCGAGTCATGTATGGATGGAGCGGAGAGAGGAGTTCTGAGGAATGGATAGGGCAGACAGAATTGTCGGGCGATGAGAATGACTGCCAGATGGTTCACCAGGATGGCTGGCGGCGTTCGGTCTGTCTGCAGCAGCCTGACCATATCGTTCAGAGACAGGAGTTTGGGTTTTATGTACTGGGCTATAGAGTTCATTGTTCGATGGACTGAGGGACAAGAGGTCCATGGTGAGCACATGGAAGGGTAAGTATTGCTCTTATAAGATGATGCAGCTTAGAAGTCCTTCTAGGTGCCAATGGGTGTCCGCACGAAAACAAGAACAACCAGCTTGTAGTGGACAGGGGTCATAAATAGACAGAGAACCAGAAGGGGTGTGGTCCATTCACACCTAGAAAGAGAAAAACACCTCCCTGCCTGTCCTTACTATGTATCAATATTAGCAAGCAATTCCCAGCCTCTTATTTCTACTTATAAAGTCTAGCACATTCTGTTCAGACTCCCTTGGTTTGCACAAATGTCACCTTGACTTTAACTTTTCGTGCTGTGTAAGCATGTTGCAGTTCCTTCCGCACTCAACTCAGCCTCGCCTTATCTTGACCCTTCAAACCGTGGGGTCAATGCTTTTTACCTGTTCTTCATGAGGAGTGCCAACTCTTTATTAAGCACAATTGCAATGTGTATGAAAAATCATCTGCAAACTCAATTTAATTATTTGTATTTCTAACAGTCCCGCTCCCGAAATTCAGATAAATAATCTCCAATTATGGATGGCACAGCAAACTGTGTTCACAGACCGTGATTGTTGGAAGTGTTCCTGAGCCCATGCAGCACTTTCATGCCTGTTTTTAATGCAGTGCCACCTCAGGGCCTGAAGATCAGGGGGATCTAGTATTGATTTTTGGCCTTGTCCCTTGCACATTGAGATTTCGTCAGAATCTTGTAATCCTTTGATGATGTTATGTACTGTAGATGATAAGATATTCACAATTTTATGTTGAGGAACTTTATTCTGAAAATTTTCCACTATTTGTAAATGCAGTTCTTTGAAGATTTGTGACCTCTGCCCATCTTTACTTCTGAGAAACACTTCCTCTTTTTATACCCAATGTTACCTGACCTGTTGTCATTTCACCTAATTAGTTTCAAAATGTTCCTCCATCTGTTTCTTTTTAGTACCACTTACTTTTCCAGCCTTTTGTTGCCCCATCCCAACTTTCCCGAGATGTGTTATTGCCATCAAATTTAAAATGAGCTAATATTTTTCATGAAATAGTAAAATCTCTGTTTAAACATTTGATATGTTTTCCACATTCAATTGTGAATAAAATACTGGTTTATGAAATTTGCAAATCATTGCATTCTGTTTTTATTTACATTTTACACAACATCCCGACTTTTTTGGAATTGGGATTATACACTATGTAGTATTGTTTAAAATCAAACACAGCAAATTGAGCAATTACATGAAATGACATTTACAGTGTTTGACTGTGTAATGGGAAATTTATTATGTTTCCATTTAGGTGGAATGTTTAAATGCTTGTGTAAATGTTTAGATGGGAAGGGAGGATGGAAAGCGTTACCATTGTGCCCTCTTAAACCTTTTGTATATGTGAAACCACTCTGGGTTAAAGGTTAACAATGGCCTTGCTGGGAGAAGCAGGTCAGCAAAGGTCACTATGGCTTTATAAGGTTAAAGCAGTATATCTAGAGTTAAACAAATTCTTTAGGGAAGGAGGTTTGATAGACCAGGTGTGGAAGAGAGCGTGGGATTGTCTAACTGAAGTGTAAACAGAAGATGAAATTGTCCAGGCAGCTTGTTTTGGGGTGGTATAAAGACTGCAGTGAATATGGGCTCAGCAGAGCACTTTGACAGTGACATCGTCTTTGTGTGTTCTCATCATGCATGAATTAAAGGTATTGATTACAGCTGACTGCTCTTGTGGACTTTGTTAATTTTAAATTTTCCACTACAATCGTGACTGCCATGTTAGCTGCTGCATTCTGTGCCTGAACAAAAATCTTACATTGATAGCTAGCTAGCATTAGCATTATCATTGCTGCTAAAATATTCATACCCTCTTTCTACTGGCTGAAAATTGCTTGGTGGTCTTTCTGCTACATAGCCAAGATGGCATCTGGGTACTTGTAGAGTACTTAAAGTAGCTGTACTCTATTCTAGCCTAGAATCTCTCCGGCTAATTATGGCCCATGTTTAGACTTATCAATTAAGTTCATATTTTTAGATTGTGCATCTCTGGACATTTGTTTTGATGATATCTGTATGTTATAATGGTTGTGCTATAAGTTGTCTATATCTATCCTTGATATAACGCCTCACTGATAAATGGCAATTAAAATTATTTTAGCACAAATTGGGTATAGAGATCAGTGGGCTTATTCTGCCATCTGTCCACTGTTAACACCCCAGTCCCAGTTGACAAGAATTCATCACATGCCTGAACCACCCCACCTTCAGTCTCATCTCTCTCTTTACCACAACACCAGCATCACTGCAGAGGCAGTGGCAGTCCATCTGTCAGTCTGTCTACTCCACTCTTCCCTCACTCATGAACAAGACCCTTGAGATATTTTAAATCTTCCACTTGAGGCAGAAATTCATTTCAAACCTGAAGTGGGGAGTCCACCTTTTTCCAGCTGAGAGCCGTGGCATCAGGCTTGAAGATGCTAATACTCTGCAAACAGCCCCAGTGTAAGTTGGAGGACTGCATCTTCCCCAAAAAGCAGAGATGATGTGGTCCTGTTTATTATTATGTATGTAATTTAAGAAAAAGCATTGCTTGATTATTAGATAAACTGAAGTCATTCAGCCTATAGCACAGAAATAAATAAATATAATGGGTAATAACATACAAATGAACAGATATTTTTGACAAAAAGCCAATAATGATGACAATTTAGGTATATTATTATGTGTAAATGCATTTCAGATATAAAACTGAAATGAAATGCAGGGGACCAAGGAGCAGTTATGATGGGGACTGAAGCACACTTCCTGACAGCCTAACCACAGGTTATGAGACATGAGGTGTCATCAACACTTCTGCTTCTGTGTTGCATGACACAAATATATGCATCAGTGAGCCCTTTGACAACCTTTTGAAACTCTGACAACGTATGTACTATAACATGATCACAGATGTGATCAGATGTGATTTGTGTATAGAAGTACATTTGCTACTTGCAGGTTTGCATACCTCAAAATCTAAAAAGATCGTGTTCAATATTTAGATCTTTGTCTTTCTGTTTCTTTGGGTGTTTTGGAAAAACTGCACACACATCTTGAAAATATGTGAGTAAATGTCACAGAAACAGCTGCTGCTACTAATGCCTAATTTTGCTAAATGCTAATGGGTAATATTATGCAAAAAACCCTTTCCTGAACATGCTGTGCCATTTTCACCACACATCAACCTGGTGGGTTCCCTTTAATTATTATTGCTTTTAGGCTCCTTAATAGCTGTCAATGTAATGGCAGTGATTATAGACTCTCCATGCAGAGATCTATGAGGTTGACCCATAAAATTAACTGCATTACACTGATAAAGTCATAACAAGGGACGGTACAAGTTAAATATGTAATAGCAAAATGATTTGCAAATGGTCTGTTAGCTTTAAGGTTCATGTAGGGCAGGACAAAGAAAAACTAGCAAAGTAGCAAAGTGTAAAGATGCCAGAGTCTTTTTTGCTGCAGAGTAAAGAAAGAAAAATGAATTTACCCAGGACAGATAAAGCAGTTTAAACCTGCACTATTTGACAATGATATAAATGTTTATATGTAATGTTAAATGTGTCCCCCATAGAGGAAAACCACAGACAATTATCACCTAATTCTGTGGTTCCAGTGAGTTGTATGAAACTTTTAGGCCTATTTGTAGCTCATTGTTTCAGGTCTCTGCCCCACATCAATCTGCCTACAGCCAAAATGCTTTTGAGAAGAATGACTAAAATACATTTTGGCCCAAATGGGGTTAGGTGCTAATTTTCAGATAGCCACTCTTCCTAAAATATTCATCTAGTTTTGATGAAATTGGGTTTGTATAAATTGGAATTGCATCAATTATAAAATGCAATATGAAATTATCTCTATTTGACCTTCTGACCAGTTCTTGACCTTGAATTTAATATCCCACAACTATTTTTTTCATTTTTCTTCCTTTACAATGATGTTGAAAGTACTGTGAAAGTACAAAGAACTTTCACCACTATTATCATAAGAAGATGTTTACTCATCTAAACACTGCATATAGGTGTAACATGTAAAAAATTAAATATGTTGGAAATGGTAGCCAAGATAGTTTGTCATATTTGGATTCAGCACATCAAAATCAATAAGAAATAGCACATTTTATCGCCAAAGCAGACAACTTCTGAAAAACAGTTGACTGGTCATCAGCCTGCTAAAGAGTCTTTCACTAAAAAGAAGCTGGGCCCAGACTAAATGACAGAGAAATGCTAGCAGTTATCAATTTGTAGTTTAACAGCCATAACAGTAAGGGAATAAAGGCCTTTACACACTGGACGAGTAAAATTTGTGTGAATACTTCGGGTGTTAAAAATACTTTTCGGACTCACCTGTTTTTCATGCAGCTGTTCACACCGACCGCGTAATTTCACTGGACACATTTGTGGCATTTACTTTTTTCACGTTTTTTTTCCACACCGCTACTGAATAAACAAATAGTAAAATAATACTATTTTACCTCAGACACACATAGCTAGACAATCGGCTATCTGAAATCATTTCTCTGCCTCCTGAGATGTGGTCCCAACTCCGCCAACAAGAGCTCCAACTACCTATCTGACATCCTGAAATTTGTATGAAAGTGGTCATGATACAGCTTCAGCTACTAGATTAAACCATGAAATTCTCCCTGCTGCTGCCTTGAGAACTGAGAATTGGATGAATCCAGAATCTTCATTTCTTCTTTTTCTTGTTTAGAAACATCAGGACCAGCTCATCATCACATTTTGAGGACAAATTTTCTGCAAAAATGCAACGCATTTGGTGTGTATATACGTTACATGACAAGTTCGGATCAGAAAAATTCGGAATGAATGGCCTTAAGACTGAGTTATTCAGGTAGACATAAACACTATTTGAACCAAAAACTAATGGATTTTCTATTAGATGTAAAAATGGCTAAATGCTTACTACTGTGTTTGATGATGTTTGCTATTTTATTTAGTTTGTCTTTTCTTGTTTGTTAGTTTTATGTTATCCTTACCTACATGAACGTTAAAGCTAACAAAATATTTGCAAATCTTTTTTGATGTTTTTTAAGATGAGCAACATTGCAGCTCCCCAAAATAAACCAAAATATAGTTTTGGTCTTTTGTAGCAAAAGTCAGTGTTTGTAATGAGGAAGTGAGGAGACCATAGACCTATATGGATTTAACATAGCCACAGTGACATCAGGCATTGGATTTGGACTCTGCATTTGGAAGCCTCGACCGTAACATTTTGGCTACCACCATGTTGTGTTTTTGGAGCCAGCAGTGACCATATTTGGATGAAAAGTTGTCAGCTAAGGCTAGTAAGCTTGGTTATCAAGCTGCATTCATAAACTATATGAGTGCAAGACACACTTTTCTAACAAGATACTGTGAGGGACCAGGATATGTACTTTAACACGCATATTATTATATCTTCCTTCATCTGTACAGCATCTCTAAAATGAGAAACATCCTGTCTCAAAGTGATACTGAAAAACTAGCTCATGCATTTGTTACTGCATTTGTTGGCTGGCCTATTGTAATTCTAATTGCAAAAAGCTCCCTGAAAAAGTCCATGGTCTGTGGTTCTTCACATCAGTTTTATGCCAGTATTTTCAGTAGGTGGTGTTTCCAGGTTTCTCAGCTCATGTACAAACTGCCTGTTTTATTTAACATTCCTTCATCATCATGATTCTACTGCCCCCTTACATCAACAATTCTTCTGTCTTCTTCTTTGCTTCATCTGTCTCAGTCATGCATGTGAGGCCCTCAGGCTTGCCATCAGATATATACATGCAAAAATGAAGAGGGAAACTTCTATTTTGATTGTTTTTTTAAACTTACAATGCATCCGGAAAGTATTCAGCGCTTCACTTGTTCCACATTTTGTCATGTTGCAGCCTTATTCCTAAATGGATGAAATTAATTTTTCACCACAGAATTCTACACTCAATACCCCATAATAACAAAGTGAAAATTCTTGAAAAATAAATTTAAAATAAAAACTAAAAATATAACATGTACATAAGTATTCACACCCTTTGCTCAATACTTTGTTGAAGCAACTTTGGCAGCAATTACAGCCTCAAGTCTTTTTGAGTATGATGCTACAAGCTTGGCACACCTATTTTTGGGCAGTTTCTCCCATTCTTCTTTGCAGAACCTCTCAATCTCCATCAGGTTGGATGGGGAGCGTCGGTGCACAGCCATTTTCAGATCTCTCCAGAGATGTTCAATATGGTTCAAGGCTGGGCTCTGGCTGGACCACTCAAGGACATTCACAGAGTGGTCTCGAAGCCACTCTTTTGTTATCATGGCTGTGTGCTTAGGGTTGTTGTCCTGTTGGAAGATGAACCTTCACCCCAGTCCAAGGTCCAGAGCGCTCTGGAGCAGATTATCATTAAAGATGTCTCTGTACATTGCTGCATTCATCTTTCCCTCGACCCTGACTAGTCTCCCAGTTCCTGCTGCTGAAAAACATCCCCACAGCATGATGCTGCCACCACCATGCTTAACTGTAGGGATGGCATTGGCGAGGTGATGAACAGTGCTTGGTTTTTCTTCAGACATGATGCTGGCATTCAGGCCAAAGAGTTCAATCTTTGTTTCATCAGACCAGAGAATTTTGTTTCTCATGGTGTGAGAGTCCTTCAAGTGTCTTTTGGCAAACTCCAGGCGGGCTGTCATGTGTCTTTTACTGAGGAGTGGCTTCCGTCTGGCCACTCTACCATACAGGCCTGATTGGTGGAGTGCTGCAGAAATGGTTGTCCTTCTGGAAGGTTCTCCTCTCTCCACAGAACAACGCTGGAGCTCTGTCAGAGTGATTATCGGGTTTTTGGTCACCTCCCTGTCTAAGGCCCTTCTACCCTAATTGCTCAGATTGGCCGGGCAGCCAGATCTAGGAAGAGTCCTGGTGGTTCCAAACTTCTTCCATTTACGAATGATGGAGAATTTTTCTGTAACCTTCCCCAAATCTGTGTCTTGATACAATCCTGTCTCCGAGGTCTACAGACAATTCCTTGGACTTCATGGCTTGGTTTGTGCTCTGACATGCACCGTCAACTATGGGACCTTATATAGACAGGTGTGTGCCTTTCCAAATCA
>VUQS01060269.1:0-14623 GCA_015108495.1 Heterochromis multidens
ATCATCCGGGCTAAAGAGGAGGGTGACCTTGCAGTGTGTTATCAGCATTCAGTTCAAAAGCCAGTATCTCTGATGGTATGGGGGTGCATAAGTGCATACGGTATGGGCAGTTGTATGTTTTGGAAGAACTATGAATGCTGAAAGGTATATAAAGGTTTTAGAGCAATATATGCTCCCCTTCAGACAACATCTATTTCAGGGAAGGCCTTGTGTATTTAAGCAGGACAATGCAAAACCACATACTGCAGATATTAAAACAGCATGGCTTCGTTGGAGAAGAGTCCAGGTGCTGAATTGGCCTGCCTGCAGTCCAGATCTCTCACCTATAGAGACATTTGGCGCATCATTAAACAGAAAATACGTTAAAGACGACCACGAACTCTTCAGCAGCTGGAATCCTATATCAGGCAAGAATGGGATCAAATTCCAACACCAAAACTCCAGAAACTCATAACCTCGATGCCCAGACGTCTTCAGACTGTTTTGAAAAGAAGAGGAGATACACAATGGTAAACATCCCCCTGTACCAACTATTTTGAGACCTGTAGTAAGCATCAAATTTGAAATGAGCTAATTTTGTGCATAAAACTGTAAAATTTCTCAGTTTAAACATTTGTCACGTTATCTATGTTCTGTTGTGAATAAAATATTGGCTCATGTGATTTGGAAGTCCTTTGGTTTTCATTTTGTTCAAATTTAAAGAACGTCCCAACTTTTCCAGAATTCGGGTTGTATGTTTTTTGTGTGATTTTAGGTCCATTGTTTTAATACAGAATCAAAGTGAAGAAATAACTGTAAATTCAGACATGTGAGGTTGTGCTGAAAAAAATGATACCAAACAAGGCAACAGTTTTTTAAAGGTAAAATATAAAGGTAAAATCAAAAGCAATCAAAAACGGCTAGTTACACCCTTGACCCCAGAGTGTTAACCAATCAGGAATTCAGTATTTGAGTACTTCTCATATCATATGTAGACTGTTCCTTCTTCCCTTGAGGTTTCATGTGGGAGGTTATTCAGGAGTATGGCATATTGAGCCTGCTGTTATATTCTGTCCCTATACAACTATAAAGATAGCTTGGGTTACATTGCTGGCCAAAATTCAGACTTGTTCTTGATTACTGTTAGACTCTACCAGGGCTTCCCTTTCTGTGTGTGACTTTTAAAGACAGAATTTCTAGGTGCAGCAAAGTGGCAGAGGCTTTATGTGTACCTTCAGCTTGCGCTGTGGTGGTTTGCAGCTGATAGTGAAGCAGCTACGATTAGAATGAACAAATCCAAGTCTGAAGCCATGGTTCTCAGCTGTCAAAGGGTAGTTTGCCAGCAGCTTGTTGGGGATGACTTGTGTAGGACAAGTACCTAGGGGCCTTGTTCTTGAGTGGAGGGAGAATGTTGGAATAGGAGATTAATTTTGATGATCATTGCCTTTTCAGCAGTGACGTTAACATTGGTGTGGTTGTTAGCATTGTAGCATTCTTCACAGCGAGAAGGTCCTGGGTTCAAATTCCACGTGTGGCATTTGCATGTTCTTGCTGTGTCTGTGTGGGTTCTCTCTGGGTACTCCGGCTTCCTCCCACAGTCCAAAGACATGCATAAGGTCAAGTTAATTGGTGATTCTAAATTGACCGTATGTGTGAATATGAGTGTGAATGGTTGTCTGTCTCAATGTGTTAGCCCTGCAACAGATTGGCGACCTGTCTACCCTGCCTTTCGCTCTATGACAGCTTGGATAGGCCCCCCAGACCCTGAATTGGATAAGCAGGAGAAAAAGGATGGATGGAAATAAGTTAATAATTTATTAAGTACATAATTAATTAATTTAATACGCTATTAATTAATTCAAATATCAATTCATTTTATTTAAAACATATTTAATTATTTAATGGTTCCTGCAGCACAGGAACCATGAAATAATTAATTAAACAGTGAAATAATTAAAAATGTTTTTTTTAAATAAAATTATATATTACTGATGTATTTATTTATTTAATTTTGGCACTCTTACTCTGCCGTTTTGGCTATATCTTTTGTCTTTATATGCTTCCATAGAGTTGAAAAGATGGCTGTAAATGACTGTAGAGTATATTGTCACTTTTTTTCAGTAGAAACACCCCATATTTATCATGTTCAATTGACCTAACATGAGCCCACCGTATATGCCAAATGGCCCTTGTACTGGACATGGTGCTTTGTTATAACATGGCTGACAACATTTTTAAAATATGCAGAATTAGAAAAATAATAATTCATTAATAATGGTGATTCTTAGAAACTGTCATGGCTTTTCAAATTACCTGTATTGAGTGCTTTTAATAACCTTTCACTAATAACATCCTGTTTTTAATAATTCATATTCTTACTGTATTGAACACCTATAGGAATCAACTGAATGCACATAAGGTAGTCACAGTAGGCTGGAAATTCTCAGTGGGGAACTATGTTTGAAGGATTAAGAGATATTAGCACCACTCTGTGTCAACAAAACAGACACAGCTACACAGAAGAACCCAACATATCTGAGCAGTTAATATCAATTAATTTATAATTAGAGTTTTAAATAATTATGTTTAGATCAGGGCATGCAGTATTAGAGAGGAAGATATTGCCAAACCTCCTGTCAGTCATGGACACTGTCTGCCACTGTCTACAGTGTTCTGGGACTGATCATGACTAAATGTTCCAATGAATGTCATAATAGCTTCATTGAAAAACACAAAACAATAGCAGCACTTGATTTTTTTTAGTTATGTGTGTGGAATTGCTTGACTTATATGATTTTAATGCTTTTATATTTTCTCACCGTACAAACTGTTGAACCTGAAAGAATGTGGATTTTTAAGTATTTGCAATAAAATCCTGTGGGTGACGCACAGCACATCAAGTGATTCATAAGGAAGAATAAGATGCAAATTAGAGTTAATGGCTTTACATGTATCTTAATAGTTGAACCACCTATGAAATAATGTTTTAGATCCATTAAACCAAGCACAGATATAACTGAGGTTATAACCTCTCTCTTAGATATCCCCATCTCAGAATTTATATTCAATCAATTAACTGCATAATCATGGTTGGTTACAGTGAACTATCAGTTTTCTGCAGGGAGCTTGGTTCTAGGGATTAATTGCTATACCTTATTAAAAGTTTTTCTTTTGTCCCTCTCATCTGATGAATAAAATAACATAGCAGCTTCTTCAGCAGTATTAACAGTATTAACAGACTTTCCTCTAGTATAGATAAGGTGACCAGACACTGCTGTCTACTGCTGACCTACTAAACATGTGGGTTAATGCAAAAAAAAAAAAGAGAGAGAAAAATTCAACATTTAGAAACAAAAAATTATGCAGACACGGATTTAGTCTGATTGGTAAACTCTTAGGTAAATGTACCACTCTTGTTCATGTAAATTATTTAATTATTAATTAACAATTAAGTCAAAGGTAAAGAGTATATATGACCATTTCTCATTTGTTTAAACATTCATCCATCCATCCATCCCTTTTCTAATACAGGGTCTGGGTCATGGTGACTGCAATTTGAGCCTAGATAGATGCCTTGAACTCCGCCTCCCCCGGCACCCTTTGGAGGAAGCTCATTTCTGCCTCTGCCATAGGTGAGGGTGGGAAGTAGACCAATCAGTAGCTATCACTTTCTCTTACACCAAAATGCAGATTTGTCAGGTCTAACTCAAGCACTCATGACACTTTTTTGAAGAGTTTCCCAGATGACACATGAAAAGAATTGGCTCCCTTCAGTTCAAATGAATGGATTTTGGATTACTTTGTGTGTCAGTTTTCATCTGTTCAGGGATAATTATTAATACCATAGTGATTAACAAAAATTAATTGTTCATAATGAGTTGTGTAATGATATTTAATCTGACTGCAGTTCTGCCAACATGTGATTAATACGGAAAGACAAATAAGAATATTCTAATTTATGCTGCATCCTGTTACACCCTTTATTCCCTGACATCAAATGTATAGTAGTAAGTGTGCTGTTGCAGGACCCTAATTGAACATGCCTCTCATCCAAGTGACACCTTGGGGAAGGTCCCCAGATAAAGAGGAGGCCACCCCTTGTGTCTCATCACATGACAGCACCCATGACCCATGACTGTCTGTGACATTTAGGTTGCTGACTCCCCTCAGCAGATCATTTCTAGCCAGCCTGAGGTCAGCCTTGGGGCACATTTGTCTAGCTCTAGTGGCCAGTTGTATCTACTTGCACTTGGCTTTTGAGCAATGTATCAGTCACCCTTAGAGTCTGTCTCTATTTGGCACTTTTCACATCTCAAGTTTACCAAACTTTATAGGTTACAACTTATTATAAAAAGAAGAAGTAGATGTTTAGTAGTAGACTGATGGAATATTATTTATCAAAGTCAAGGCTGTTTATTGTACACCTATTGTTAATATAGATTTTTCAAACATTAAAGATTTTTTGCTAAATCCTCAATGTTCTCACCTGGGCAAAAAGCTTTTAGGGCAGGATGAATGCATTTTAATGTTTACTTGAGATGAGTAATTTCAAGAATGACCAACCATTTAGTTTTTATTTGTTCTTATTTGTCCTTGGTTTTAGGTGCTTGCAATTTTTTTCATCGTCTGATGAAGCAAGAAAACTATGCTGAAAACTGATGCGTCATTTGAACTTTCTTTGTACTACTAGAAGCAGAAGGGTTTTTTTTGGTTTTTTTAAACAATTATGATGTTACTTGACTAAAAATGTCTGTTTACTTCATATTTGATTCTTATAAGATGATGATGATGTAACACCATTCTTTTTCTCCTGCTGAGAAAAAAATAGCAATCATCATCAATTATCCCCTGTCAGGTTGTCTGTTAAATAGGACACAACCACTTGGGGGGTCAAAATTCTTTGTCTTTAATGTAAGCGACTGCTTAGTGAGAATGTTTGTGTTGAAAACAGTGATGAAGGCTGTTGCACACTAAAAGACACACTTAACTTTAACTTGTTTTGTAGTGTTCAGGAGAATGTTGAAAAGAGTATATCAGCTGGGATAATAGTCTGTATTACAGTGTAATCTTGTGGTCTACACAGATACAGAATCTGAGGACCCCCATGAATGAACTAATTTGTGATTCTGTAATTCCACTTAATGCATCAATTACATGTTGTATATTTAGAATAGTTAATATGATTTCAGTTATGGGAAAGTCAGAAGACAGAAATAAAAATAAAACAAGACTATACATAGAGACAAAATGGCTTTGCTAAAGCATTTTGATCAGCATTAGATGATGCTCATTTGTTTGCATCTGTTGAGTTGTTGCATTATAAAGAACAAAACTGCTATGTGGTACTAAGTGATATAGCAGAAATGAGCAAAAAAAACATCCAAAAGCTACAAATGTGATTTCATTTTCTTAAAACAAGGGCATAAAATATCTTGTTACATGATGATCCCAGTGCAACAGGGTCTTTATTCATCCAATAATATCTTGGGCTTGTCTGGCCTCTGCTTCAGTGCCTCATTCCCCTGGGGAATTTCACTCTGGCTAGAGCCTGGATGTAATGAGGTAGTAGCAGTATCTACAGAAGAGAAATACCATGGACCTGCAGAGTCTACTCTAATAAACACCCAAAAAAGATTCTGGCTTTGGTAAACAAGAGCAGTTTGTTAACTGGTTGACTGACCAACTCATCCTGTCATATTTGAGAGATATCCTCAAACACAAAGACATGATAAAAAATATATTTAGAAGTTGTAGGGAGTACCCCACTCACCCCTTTCTCTCTCTTTTTATGCCATATGCCTGATTTTATGTGTCAAAAGTGTTGACACCAATTTGAAATGTTTTGCAGTGCAGTTTGTTAACTATCAGTGTTTTTCATATAAGGGTTCTCTCTTGTGCTTTCTCCCAAAGAGAAAAAAAAAATCACATGTCAACTAATCACTGTGGCTGACAAAAAGGTAAAAGTGCACCACTGTGTCACATATTCTGCTTGTATTTCTGTTGTTCTGTTGTTTACTTGGATCAAAGTGTTAAAAACCAGCACAGTTTGTTTGACAGAGTTTTCTTCTTTTAAAGCATCTTTAAAACAATAGCTATAATAGATATCCATGTTCTCAGATTACCTTTGTTTCATCTGCCTGCTTCGTACCAGTCACTGCATTTGCAAACTTCAGCGCAGAGGAGGGTTTGTTTGTTTTTAGCTCTGCCTACCACAAGTGGGTGGTTGATTGCTGCACAGTGCTTATGTGAGAATAACAGGAACCACTTAGGGACAACATGATAAATTTTCACAATTAACAAAAAAATGTTGGCAGGTTTCTTGAACTAACACAGTTTACATGCATTTATTTCTTTTCTTTTTTTAATGCTGATAACCTCCACCTCTCAAAGCTTGGCTCTGTGTCCTTCGTCATCACAGCATTATTAAGTCACATCTAAATCTTAAACTTTTCTTTCAGACTTTTGAGACAAAACTGTCTCATAACTGACGAAAGGGTTTGTACCTAATGTATGCAGGTAAGAGTGGTGACTTCTTTATTCGTTTGTTTTTTTTCTGGTGTGTCATTGTGATCCTATTTACCTTTATTAACCTAACCACTTTTCTACAAGCAAACAGATGAACAATACAGCCATCATGGATTTATTTTATTTTTATTTTAGTTTTACTGCTTAAATGTAATAGTGTTTGCATTATTAAATTTACTGCATGGGTGAACTTAAAATCACTGAGGTAAAAATTAAGGCAATAGCCAGACTTAGCCTAAACATTATAATTGTAATGAAAACACTGTAAGTTACTGTAGATTCTTTAGTTGGCGCCCCTCCATACATAACCTCTGCTAACCCCTGTTTATGTTTAGCTCTTTCTCTAAACATGTGCTGATAAGTAAAAGATATGCTCTTTAATCTGACCTGCACAGAGCATGGTAGGAATGCATTTAAATGATCTGGAGCTTTGGTAAGAAAGAAGACTTTGCTTTTCAGGGTTCAGTGTTTCATGTTTTTTTTTTCTTTTTGTTCTTACATTTCAATTCCTCTTTATAAAGTATTTTTAAATGGTTTATTGGTTTTTTATTATAAAAGTAAAGTTACTGTAACATAGTATGTAGTATACAATGTAGACTTCTGCAAGTCATTTTTTCTTTGTTTGTGTGACTACATCATTGTCTTGAATTTCTAAGTCTTCTAGTATCACTAATAAGACCTTCCTATTTGTTCTTCATCAAGCCAATAAAAATAAGAAAAAAATTCCTCCAGCCAAGCTATCTGTTGGCAAGTCTTTTCAGACACTTAAAGTGAAGCAGAAACAAATCATTAAAATAAAAAGATAATTGAATAAACTTAGAATTACATACCTTTTCTTGCAAGAGGACAAACCTTGAGAAAAGGTGAGATTGCTTTTGCTTCTGTTCTGTAGATTCCACAGGGAGCACTCTTTGTAGAAGACCATCAGCCATAGCTTCAGAGCATAGGTTATCAGCAGTGAGTCCTGCTGAATCATATTTCAGCCAAAGAAAATGGGATATATTGACATACTGTATGCTTGCTGAGAAAGCAAATGTACTTAAGCTGTCAATGACTGATTAAAGTCTTCATGAGAGGAATGTGTGCTTTGCAACAAATGTTGGAACATAATGACTGTAATGAAACAAGAATGCTGTCGTTTAATATTGAGTGGTACTGGTAAAAAATAACACTATAGAAATACATCTGAAACATTTTTTTTAGTTCAGACATATTTTATGGGTATCTACTGCATACACTACAGTGCAAAAGCCACCAATCATTTCATTATATTTTGTTTCCAAGGAGCCAGACTTTTTAGTGTAAATGTATTTTTAGGGTATATGTATATATTAGATTGTATAATCAAAACAGATATATATGATGAGCTAAATAGGGGTAGGAATTAATAAAAATCTGCTTCCTCGTACTCCTTTTCAAATAAGAAATGGTCAATATTTTTTTTACAAGAATATGATGGCTTTCTTTGATTTCATTTTTTTTTTGTTTGTTTGTTTATTAACATTTGTTACTTGTATGTTCGAAATAAAGATTTGATTCAGATTTAGACTCAGTGGCAAAAGGTTTTATGGAATGACAAATCCAACTTTTAAAGTTTTGGTTCAAATCGTTGTCAGGATGGAGGAGGTCGGGAAAGAAGTAAAACAGTGAGTGTCTACAACCATCTGTAAAACATGGTGGAGGCTCTGTCATGGCTTGAGGCTGAAATTCAAACAGTGGTGTTGGGGATCTTGTTCAAATTGATTGAATTACGAAGGCAGAAAAGTACTGTCAGATTTTGATCCACCATGCAATACCATTTGGAAAGCAACTGATTGACAGCAACTTAAATTTTCAGCATGACAGTGATCCAAAACACATTGCCAATTCAGTAAAAGCATACTTGGATAAAAAAAAAAACATAGTGTAACAGTATCAGTCATGGACTGGGCTCCCCGGACCATAACATTACTGAAGCAGTGTGGGATCATCTTGACAGAGAACAGATCAAAAGGCAGCCAACATCCAAAGACGAGCTTTGAATGTCCTTTAAGAAGCCTGGAGAACTATTCCTGAAGACTACTTAAAGAAATTACAAGAAAGCTGCCTAAGAGAGTTCAAGCTGTGTCAAAGAAAAAAGGTGGTCATACCAAATGTTGACTCTCAAGCTTGTTAGAATTGTACAAACTCTGTCTTTACCTTATATACTGTGTTTCCATTTATGTTTGAACATGTTCAATAAATAGCTGCAGCCATTTCCCATTTTCCTAGCAAAAGATAAAGAAATGAGGGGTGGCTCAAGACTGTTGCACAGTACTGTACTTTTTTGTTTGGTGGTTTGTATTTTTTGATTGATTGCAGTGCAATGCATATCCTATAAATTCTTATAAATTTTTAAACTCACATGTATGTGATAGAGTTCAGTTGGAGTTAATAAGCAACTTGTGCTGCATGTACGCAAATCTTTATTCCCATGTGCTGTATATTTGATGAGTAAATGTAATTATTAGCATTCAAGGGATCCACTAAATGCAGGTTACAAAATGTTTTTTACAATATACTGGAACATGAAAAAAAAAGAAAAGAAAAAAAGAAAGGCAAAGAATATGATAAGTTTTAGTCTGAGAAAACAAAGATCATGTATGCTTAATAGGACAGGCTTCTACTTGAATATTTATTATTTGTCAAAAAGTCTGTATTCTGTTATTTCAGAACAGAATTACTTAAAAAAATCACTATCAAACTCGATCTGAATATGAACTGATGCATCTGAAAGCAGATGCTGTCACACTGAGACTCTAAAAGCATTAGAGTATCTTTACACAATCCCAAAGAAAATAAGCGACAAAGGAGAAAATGCAGTAAGTAGAGAGACACAAATGGAACCTAATACTGCTGCCTCTGCTGAGAAAACCAGTAAGTCCATCGTCTAAAATGACTTATGTCAGAAAACAATTTTGGTTGAAAGCAGGGTGTTTCTATGTTAACTCTACAACTTGTCATAAGACGAGTAAAGTGAGGCTGTGTTTTGTCCTCCAGTGCTATCAAGCTATTTATAAAGTATAGGTGAAGAAAATAGTGTACGGAATTTCTCTTGAATCTTAAACTTCTTAAAACAAACAAACAAAAAAGTTATTTAGTGCAGTCCCTGTAACAGATTTAAATGCAGCAGTAAATTGTATTGAATTTGATGTTGCATGCTCCTAAAGTGAGAGATTTTGATAATAACATTAATATACAGTTAAAGTAAGAAAAACAAGAAGACACTTGCCTTTCTATGACCTGTCTGTTCTATTTTCTTAGCCTTTGCTAGAATGTTTAACCTTCTCCACAGAGTTGATTCGACAAGCTTCAAGTTACATTAAATGCAACATGATATTCAAGTTGTAAATTATGGTACCCATTCATTGGCTCCCAGTGCAATATAAAATTACATTTACAATTCTTCTATTAGTTCACAAACTCTCAATGGTCTCAATGTAAACCTGCACAGATTTTTATGTCTTTATCTTCTGTGTTAAGCACATTGAATTTACATGTAATGAAATGTGCTATATAAATAAAAGGCGATCATATGTCACATGGCCAGAGTGCAGCGGCGCAGGTTCGAACCCAACCTGCTGCCCTTTGCTGCGTGTCTTCCCTTCTCTCTCTCCCCACTTTCCTGTCTGCTTCAGCTTCTACCTTCACTGCTCAGCTGTCCAATAAAGGCATAAATGCCCCAAAAAATAATCTTTAAAAAAATTGATAGTGAGCATATAGCCTCCCTTGGTTTTTCTCGGAACATAACTTAAACATTGGAGTTCACTAAGATTTTTCACATAAAATTATATAATAAAAACCCAACTGATAACAATATTCTTCTTAAATTATGTGAATTTAAGCCTGATTCCCTGTATTACATTACTGTTTGACCACATTTATAAGTAATTTCATTGTTTTTCCACATGTAAATATATTTTATTTAACATAAAATAAAATACCCAAAAATATGCAAGATCTCATGTAAATTGTAAAGCCAGAAACTATATTTTAATTATGGAAAATTTCTGTATTTTTACAAGTCAGTTAATTTCCTTTGTTTTAATTAAGTAATTAATTAATTAATTTTTACTGTTTATTACCAAATATTACAGTTTTTATGGATTTTTATGTGAATGAAAATGACATATATTCATAAAATATTAAAATATGATTGGTGAAAATGAATAATTTTGATATAAAATAATAAATTATAAAGTGAGCCTATTTTATCTAAAAAACAAACAAACAAACAAAAAACCTCAGAGAAAAAATATCAGTTTAAAGACATTAGACACTGATGAATAAATTATAGTACCTGTAGCAATTACTCTGAGGTCAGAGAAGAGATCTATGTGATGATTCCTCAGCAAGAAACATCACAGGGATTTTTCCTCAGAAGCAGCAATCCCATTTGATGAGGAGAGGATTCTCTGCAATGCCCCATGCTGGTGTGCCACTAAACAACCTGCTTAGTGGCACACCAGCAATTAGCCCTGCTAACTGCTAGGATAAACATTAGATAAACATTATATATACTCAACCTTTGAGTAAAAGAGTCACTGCAAAAGTTTCTTGTTATCCAAAATAACAAATCAGACAATTCACCATGGTCACCTTGTAACAAATCACACCTGCCCCTAACTATTGAGGTGATGACTATTACCACACTGAGAGATTTCATAAGAAAAACCTAACCTATATAAATATATAAAAGTAAAATAAAATATATATATATATATATATATTTTTTTTTTTTTTGTCCCTACACACTTTTGTTTGATTATTTTGTTTGAATCTTCTTTTTTTGTTATTGTAATTTTCTTTGAGAAGATAGCCATTAAGTATAAAGTTTTTATTTTAAAAAATAAAATTAGCCCATTTGTGACAAAAAAGTTGCTGGGATAGTGGAGACGTTTCCTGTGATTTTTGGGGAAAAAAATGGAGGATGTGTTTATGTAAAATAGCTTTAGGCCTATAATGCACTTGTGGCTTCCAGTTTTCAGAATATCGTTAGATATAGTCAGTGTCTTTTGTTCCAGGTACTGAAACTTCTGAATGATGTTTCTTAGTCTGACAGCATTTGTGTAGCTGTCCATCACAGCTGCCAATGTTTAGGGAAAAAAATAATTTTACTAAAATAAAAACACATCTAACTGCTATACACCCCATTACTCCCTTCTTTACTATAAACAGAATGACTCCTTTTTTACTTTCTTGAGTCTCCTGTTTCTTACTTTTGTCTCCCAATTGTTCCTTACATGTTTTTTATTTTTAATATAAGCTTCCTGAGTGTGGATATTTAGGCCTACTGGTGGCAATTGTATTCTTTGCTTTTCCCCCCTCATTTATAGTGGATTAAAATTGAAATCCTGTCTTCTAAAGTATATAAGCTGCTGCCTATTGTCGCTTTTCTGCTCATTCTGCTAATCCCTGGTTGACAGCTTCTGCTTTGCAAAGACCTTAAACATCTCTCTCTCTCTCTTTCTCTCTCGCTCTGTTTGTCTGTCTTTCACTTGCATAAAAGAAACCCACTGCATTTTTTCCCCTTCAAATTGCCACTAATGTTTATACAGAACCAGACCACAAATGTGGAATGTGAAAAAAGGCTTGACTATATTACTCATATATTGAAATTCAAGTATGCAAATGTTATCTTTTTTTCTAGAATACACTTTTGATACACTTTGATATTGTGACTATACCTCTTCACTTAACTCTATAAAATTCACTTGACAATCAAACTGAGATGGAAATGTTTAAAAAAAAAAAAGGTGTAAGAACTTCCTCTATTTTTGCTGACTAATTATTGCAAGAATGGCATGCCTGCTGTCTCTCCAATTTTGTCTCATGAAAAATGGATGAAACCAAGGTCATGTTAGGGGAGGGAGCTAACAGTCTACTTCATGTTGGCAGGGACCAGTAGGGGGCCTTTGCTGGATGTGTGTCATTTTTAATGTGTGATCGTGCACAGAAAGTCACACATACCTGCACAATCAGTCACTTGTGTGTAACATATGTATGCAAAGGTACAAATTCAGTGTCTTGTTTCATTTGACTTTGAGCCTCCACAATTTCCTCCTTTTTTCTGTGAATTTAGTGTGTGAAATCGAGGATAAAACTGAACAAACCTTCTGCTCATGCAAAGAGTCATGAAAAGAGGAAGGAAAAGAAAAAAAACATTCAGAGTGTGACAGGAGGTAAACTTCCACTCATCAGCAAGTTTGATGACAAATGACACTGAGTGCTTGTTTGCAGTGCTTTTCTTCTTAGTCTGTCTTGCTAACCTAAATGGGCATCTGTCTATGTGTTTCTTGTTTGTCAGTCACTTCCAGTCTGTTTTGTTCTGCAACTTTGTGCCTGACAAAATTAAGAATAAAATTCACCTACTTATTAGCTTTGATCAGCTGCTATGGGAATCAGTGCTAAATTCCAGCTTGGAAAACATAACTGTGTTGCACACAAACATGCATTCATATGCACTTGTACAAAATCTTTCACATTCAAGCAGCAATCTCTGTGGAGAATAGTACAGATACAATTCATGGAAAGAAATAAAAGTGAGTCATTAGCAGCCGAACTTTGTGTTATAGCTAGTGGTGGCAAAAGTACAGACATTCTGTACTTAAGTAGAAGTACAGATACTTGAAGTACTGATTCAACTTCTTTACTCAAGTAAAAGTGAAAAAGTACAGGCTCTAAAATGTACTCAAAGTAAGAAAGTAAAAAGTAGCTCATGAGGACATTTCCACCAGTTATTTTTGTGCAAAGCTAACTGAACCTCGTGCTATATTAATATAATAAAATTATATTAGGACATGGGAATACAAACTTTATTTCAGTCTAAATTTTCATTCTAATGAATGTACTCAGCTTGAATCAGTTATGTAGAACTTTCCCTGTCCTGGCCAGTCCCCATAGAGGAGGTGGGGAGATGTTAGCCAAGCTAATGTCCATTATGGACAACACTTCTCACCCCCTGCATGAGACTGTGGAGGCCCTGAGCACCTCCTTCAGCAGTAGACTGTTACAGCCACGATGTAAGACAGAGCGCTATTGCAGATCCTTCGTCCTGACAGCAGTCAGACTGTACAATACACACATAGGATAGATACTGTTTTTAAAAAAAAATAAATGTGTATCATTATCACTCCAACTGCATTTTATGTACATATATTTAAAAAAAGATAACCTTGGTGTATTTTACTGTATATAGTAACCATCTGTACATAGTATAGTATTTTGGCTTTTTTTGTAGACTATTTTTCTTATTTATTTATTTATTTATTCTTTCTTTTTCTAGTTTTCTTTTTCTAATATATAATCTCTAATTCACCCTAATTCCCTTGTGCTGCTGTAACAAGTGAATTTCCCCAGTATGGGATTAAATAAAGTCTGTCTATGTCTATAACATGAGCAGAGAAAAAGGAGAATTTTAAGAAAATAGATATATTTTCTGTTGCCTACATTGTAGAGGGTGACTTTGCCCCCACACCTAAACGAAAAATGAGTACAGTCAGGAGTTAAAGTGGGATTCAGCAGGTGGGGAACCCTAAAATCGGTTGTAGTGGTTCAGCATGGGGCAAATAATCACAACTCACAGAAACAGGATACTGTTTATACTGTCTTTATACTAGACAGTATAAAATTGGTATGAAGGTGGAATTCATTGAATGAATCTAAGCATCATCAGCTTAAATTCAAATTCATCTCTGCTATACTTCATGTAACCTAACTCTGACCATGAACACCACAGCCACTGTGCACCAGTCACACACTGTTCTTTACTTGAAATCCATCAGAGTACAAACTAACCTGTTTATCCTGCACTAAACTGCAGAGTATTTTCATGCAACCTTTAAATAACACAAAGTTAGTACACCTCAGTTTGTTTTGCAGGACGTTTCACAATATTAACCTTATTATCCAATCATATAATGACAATCATATAATGAATATAGTGGCCCTTACATCTCACATCATGAAAACCTTGGAACGGCTGATCCTACACCTACTGAGCCTTGAGGTCAAAGACAAACTTGATCCCCTGCAGTTTGCATACAAACAACACATTGGAGTGAATGATGCTGTCCTCTACATGCTTCACCGTGCCCTAGCT
>VUQS01060274.1:0-13573 GCA_015108495.1 Heterochromis multidens
GATGCCTCTCTAGTGTCCTGGATTGTAGATTACCTGACAGAGAGACCACAATATGTGTGTCTTAAATGCTGTGTATCTAACAAGGTGGTCAGCAACACCGGGGCACCACAAGGGACCGTCCTCTCCCTTTTTCTATTCACCCTCTACACCACGGACTTCAGCCACTGCACAGAGACCTGCCATCTTCAGAAGTTTTCTGATGACTCTGCGGTGGTTGGATGCATCAGTGGGGGTGATGAGATGGAGTACCGGGCTGTGGTGGATTCCTTTGTCACATGGTGTGTCCACAATCATTGTGGACTTTAGGAGAACCAGAAAACCAGTGACCCCTGTTTCAATCCAGGGGGTCGATGTGGACATAGTGGAGGACTACAAATACCTCTGAGTACACGCTGACAATAAACTGGACTGGGTTAAAAACACAACTGCAATATACAGGAAGGGCCAGAGCCGTCTCTATTTTCTGAGGCGGCTGAGGTCTTTTAACATCTGTCGGACAATGCTCAGGATTTTCTATGAGTCTGTTGTGGCCAGTGCCATACTCTATGCTGTTGCATGCTGGGGCAGCAGGCTGAGACTCAATAAACTGATCTGCAAGGCCAGTAACGTTGTGGGGATGGAGCTGGACTCTCTAAAGGTGGTGTCAGAGAGGCAGATGTTGTCTAAGTTAAGGACAATGCTGGACAATACCTCCCACCCACTCCATGACGTGCTGGCCAGTCACAGGAGCACGTTCAGTGAGAGACTGAGATTACCCATAATGCACCACTGAACGACACAGGAAATCATTCCTGCCTGTGGCTCTCTCTGTACAACTCCTCCATCTAAAAGAGTAAGTACACACTGCAATAGTTGCACACCCTTAATATCTGCACATCCTCTACAGAGAAAATAACAAAGTCAGTTTGATAAGAGGGGCACCTCAATTTCAACTTTATCTATAGTATATTCAATTTTGTGTAATATATTGGGATATTTATACATTAGAGCTATTTGTATTTATTAGAGCTATTTTGTAATGTTTTGTAATTTTGTAATATATTGTATTATTTAATATTGGTACTTTAACTTATTAGTTACTGTTCTTACTGTCTTGCAGCAACTGTGACCACATAATTTCCTCTGGGATTAATAAAGTATTCTGATTCTTATGATTGAGTGGAGGCTTCAGGGGGCAGTGGCTGGGGTAGCCGGTGCGCATTTTCTCATGCATTATGCAGTAGTACACTGGGACCAGGAGGAAGCAGTATGGTGAGCAGCTGGCAATGCTGCTAAAGCTACACTAGGTAATGACTGCAAAGTTACTGCATACAGTGAAAAATAAAGGAAACACACAAGTCAGTATATGGTGTGAGCGTGTGTGTGTGTGTTGGGACACTCCTGTGGCCTGTCGTGCTACAGCCTGCAAACCTCAATGAACTGAAGCAATGCTGTAAAGAAGAGTGGGCCAAAATTCCTCTATAACAATGTGAGAGAATGATAAAGTCATACAGAAAACAATTATTTCAAGTTATTGCTGCTAAAGGTGGTCCTAATAGCTATTTCATCATGGTGTGCATTCAGTTTTTCAAACACTGTTCTGCATTTTGGCTTAGGTTTTGTTAAATAAATAATGACATGATAAAATAGGTCATCTATTGTTGTTCATCTGAGGTTGTATTTAAATCATTTTAGAACCTGGTAAGGACCAAATAATTTTTAAATTATGACCTCATATTTAAAACCTTAGAATTCAAAGAGGGCATACTTTCTTTTTCACGTCTGTATATATGTAACCTATTTAACCTATTTAGTATTTTTATACAAATACTACATGAATTTCCCTCTGGGATCAATAAAGTTATTCTTATGTTATTCTTATTTGAATCTAATAACATCACAACTGTGAGGTGAAAATACATGTAAGAGGCTTGATTTGAAAGGTTTGTTTACCATGTGGCTAAAATTAACCTAACCCTACCCCTAAGTACATCACTGGTGACCCGGTGGATGTTAAGAGATTAACAACCAAAACTGTGAAGCTGCCAACCAAAACAAGGAACTGAAAGATGCTTTAACGCTTGTCGAGCTGAAGGCAGTGGCATTCTGTAAGTTTATCATGAACAGTGACACCTTTCACTTTCCATTCAATACTTTGACACACTATTCTAAAATCTTGATGACTGCAACTTTAATGGAGACTTAATCTACAATTTTTTATTTGGCATCTGGTTAGATATATTCATTGTATTCATTGCAGCCATGAATGCCAAAAACAGACAGAAATAGTGGCTGAGAACACAGAGGGGGATTGTACAATTCACAACAAATAACAATCAGCACAATACAATCTCCAATACTGAAACACAACAACCAACTGACATAAGACTGACTGTAAGATTCAGAGGGTGTGGGTGGCAGATAGGGGTGTGCTGGGGGGGCTAATATTAGTCATTTTCCTAATTTTCAGAATGTGCCAGATACTGTACAAATCCTGAGGGGGAGCCATACATCTGTTGTTTTAGACGGCAGGATGTGGGAGGATGTCTGTGATTCCACCACCTCTGCCTAGTCTTGATTTTTTTTATTTTATAAAACTTTAAGGTCATCGAAGTATCATCACGAGTTTTCCTGCTGTTAAAAAGAATGACAAGACACATTTCAATGTAAAATTACGAAGAAGAGTAATATTTAAAACATTCTAGAAAGATCAACTACAGACCCAGAGGTATTATAAAAAGTCCCAGAAGGACTTTGGTAATAATTGGCCTCCTCTAAAAGGAGAAGGATTAGAATGGTGAGGGTGAGGCAAAAAAGCTGCTACAAGAACAGAGCAGGTCGAGGATATGGTTTAGAGGTCCACACTCAGGACCTGGACAGAACTGACACAACAGCTAACCAACCGTGTCTGTCTGTGTGTGGTGTGGTGTGGTGTGGTGTGTGTGAGTGTGTGTGTGTGAGAGAGTGGATGGGGGTGTGTGTGTGTGTGTGTATTTGTGTGAGAGCGAGAGAGGCCAACCAACACACAAGAAAATGGCAGAAGGCATAATTACCACGCTCATGAGTGATGACTGAGGAAGGGAAGAAAGTGCAGTAAACCAAAATAAGAACAGGAAAACAAGGGGAAGAAAGAGAGAAAGAAAGTAAGAAACAAAGAAAGAAACAAAGGAAACGATTACATATAGGGAAAAGAGATTTAAAAATCTGTCTTTTTTGATCAACATGGGGTAAAAAAAAATGTGTTGACAGAAAACCTGTGTGTGCAGCTAAATAACTCTGTGAAAAGTTTTAAAAGTATACCACCAAGACCTTTTTTTTTTGCTTTTGTTACCAAGGATGTGCATGTAAAGTACTGTGTAAAAGTCTTGAGCCACCCCCAATTTACTAGGAAAATGGGAAATAGGTGTAACGATTTCGTGAAACGTTAAAAAAAAATGGAAATACAGTCTGTAAGGCAAAAACAGTTTGTACAATGTTAATCAGTTTGAAAGTCAATATTTGGTATGACCACCTTTATTCTTCAACATAGCCTGAAATCTCTAAGGCAAGCTTTCTTATAATTTCTTAAAGTAGTCTTCAGGAATAGTTCTCCAGGCTTCTGGAGGACATTCCAAAGCTCTTCTTTGGATGTTGACCGCCTTTTGGTCCGTTCTCTCTTAAGATGGTCCCCCACTGCTTCAATAATGTTGATGTCCGGGCTCTGGGGAGGCCAATCCGTGAATGATAGAGAAGCACACAATGGAACACTATCCAAGTATGTTTTTTCTGGACTGTCAGTGTGTTTGGGATCATTTTCGTGCTAAAACATGAAGCTGTGGCCAATCAGACACTTTCCAGATGTATTGAATGGTGGATCAAATTCTGATTGTACTTGTTTTCCATTCCTAATTCCATCAATTTTGACAAGATCCCCAATACCACTGGCTGAAATGCAACCCCAAACCATGACAGAACCTCCACTGTGTTTTATAGGTGGCTCTAGATACTTTTCTACTTGGTCCTTTGCTAAGTTATTTATTATGTATACACACAACACTTTTTCTTTTCTTGAGTTTGGTGCCTTTATCATGGTCAAATAATAGGTCGGTGCTATGTTGATTAACAGACAAAACAAAACAAAAAGAAATCCGCTAAAAATGGTCAGATACACGAACTGGACTGAAAATGAATGAAAAAGCAGACAATGTCCAAACAAAAACTTTGAAAAACCTTCAGAAAGCCTAAAGAAATATTGCTCAAGAGTAGTTAAAAAAAATACAACAAAATATGGGTCCTATGAAGCAAAATATAAAGAAATGATGGGTAGCTCGAGACTTTTGCACAATACTGTATAGTAAAATTATATTCTTAATATGACCTTTTAAAAAGCTTGTTAGTGTATACCTTATAAAGACAAGATGATAATGAAGTTATGTATAAACAAAAACATCATCAGTGTAGAGATAGTAGTGATTATATAGTGATTAATCTTAAGTCGTTTTTAGTAAGTATTGGTTTAGAAAGTCGTCCTTATTTTGCACATTTAAATATGGAATAAAGATAACGCATACAGAACATGCAATAGAACTTCATACTTATTGTCGTGAGTTCTCTTGTTATATTGGATAAACACCTGATTGGGAGAATTATACAAGGTGAAAAACTGTATGTCACAGCTTCTTACTTCATTGCCAAAAACACTGATATACATTTTTATTTATATAATTTAGATAACCAAATTACAATTTTAATGTGTTGACTATTGTATTACTAATAAACCTAAGAGGACTACTGTGCTTTTGCTTTCGTATATTTGGAAAGAGTGGTGACATATTTTTATGGTTTGAAAAGTCTTTGTAATGTTTACATACAGAAGATGTAAAAGACAAATTATCAGCACACTGATTTTTATGTAAAAAAAAATCATACTTGATAGTGCAAGTCAAGCAGCAATACTGCATTACCACTGGATTCAAAATCAACAAAATGCTCAAAAGGGTAGTGTCAGGATAAATGGAACAAAGCAAAATACAGAACGATGACTGGACAAGAGAAAAAAACTTTTTGTATCAATTATAACAAACAACATGTAAAAAATACATGGTCGCTTTCTACGTTAGTGTTTCTACACATTGTTGAAACCTATATCAGAATATGCTTTTGTTTTAAAGGCAGGTTTAAATTGATCATCATTACGTTAATTAATATTTTACCTAGACCTAGAGAAGCAAAGCATTTTAATATTAACATTCTCTATGCTTTCAATAAATATAAAGTTGAGGCCACCAATCTCCATCCCAGAAAAAGAAATATTTGGTGAGTATTCTGTTGTGTTTCTGTAACCATTCAAAATTAACCCAAATGGTATAAACATAGTGAATCTTACCTGATCCCTCCTCTGTCACCATTCCCAGTCCCTCTGCTTTATTTTGCCTCTCAAATGCATTTAGATCCAGAACACTAAACAAAGACAAATACAGTATGAATCACTGCAACCATCATGTTTCTACTCTATTTATGTATTTGCCTTGCCCTTGTGTTTATGACCGTTTTCCTTTTCCCTGTATTTACCCCATATGTTTTTTCTGTGCAAGTCTTTGTCCAGCAGTTTCATTTCTGTTTTATGTTGAAGAATAGTTAGGTTTTAGGTGTTTTTACTTTATCGTTGTCTTGAGTTGACCTTTACCTTATTATCCCTCTCCTTGAGCTGTATAGTTTATGCACTTGTTCCCATGTCTTCTCCGTATTTCTGACTTGGCTTCCTGCATTTGGTTTATTTGGGTTGTTTAGTGGATTTTTTTTCTCTGTTACAACTGTGCAGGAAAATTTTTTACCAGAGGTTTTCATTAAAGATCATTATATTTTACTACCTGCCTTTTTAGCCAAAATGAAAACAACCTCAACCTATAAGTACTGTGCTCTTCATATGTTCTTTATTGTGACAGTCTTTTACTATTATAAAGCTTCTTTTTTAGGTAAAATGCTTAAGATCCCTCTGAATTATTGAACTATTCTATATATTGTTGTCTTGGCATTTTGAACTATTCGGTGAAAAATAATGATAAAATTCGTCACTGGATAATGGTGATGTTTTCAGAGGAACAACAATGATTTGAATTTAACCACTGCTAAAAGAGTTCCTACAGGGCCATTTCCTTGACTGGAAAACTTACAAAAGTGCTGACCACATCAAAATCGTCCATTAAATTAGATTCCTTTAATTGTCATTCCACAAAGTACAACAAAATTTGTAGCAATTCTAGAGGTGCCTGCAAATTATTGCACTAGGGTATGGTGGAACATGTACTTTGTAATCCAAGTTTACTACTGTTTTGCTGGTCAGTCAGTCAAGGTAAGTGTTTGGCAGAGTTTAGTTCTTGTATGGCTCTGGGATAGAAGCTGTTCATAAATCCGTGTGTTCATGATGAGATGAATCTGAATGGTCTGCTAAAGTGCAGTAACTTAAACAGGTAATGTCCTGGGTGAGAAGGGTCTTTCATGATGTTTCTGCTCTGCTGAGAAAGAGAGAGCTGAAAAGTTCCTCCAAAGAAGACAGTGTACAGTACAACGATTTTCTGGGAAGACTTTAAGATCCTCTAAAGGGCTTTTCTGTCTGCCACTGAGCTGCTGGCACACCACACAGAGATGCAGTATGGCAATGGAGCAGCATTAAAAAGACACCAGGGAAAAAAAAAAAAGACACCAGCATCTTCTCCTGCATGTTGTTTTTACTGAGAAGCCTCAAGAAGTTAATTCTCTGCTGTGCCTTCTTAACTGCAGTCTTTGTGGTCCAGTAGAGATTTTCTGCAGCATTTATACCAAGAAACTTGAAGACAGGAACCTTTTCCACACAGTCTTCATTGATGTGTATAGGGTTATGATGTTTGTTGTGCTTCCAGAAATCTATCATGAGTTATTTTGTTTTGGTGGAGCTAAGGGCTATTCTCTGTATCCCATGCTATTAGTCTTTGGGCTTCATCCCTATAGGCTGTAACATCTTCTGAGATGAGTCAACCACAGTCTCGTCATCCTCAAACTTAACAACGGTGTTGGCAGAATGGAAGGGGCCACAGTCGTGAGCGTAGAAAGCATATAAAAGGGAGTTCAGCACACAGCCTTGTGTGATGCTGGTGTTGAGTGTGACAGTGAAAGGGAAGTAGGGGCTTAATCTAACCATCTGGACATGGTTAGTCAGAAAGTATTTGATCCAGTGATAGACAGGTTGTGAAAGTTCTAAGCCAGTAAGTTTGGTGACCAGTATATCTACAGTAGGTTGACAGTAGTGAAAGCTGAACTGAAGTCTACAAAGAGCATCCTTACATACCTTTCCTACTGCTCAAGATGGCATAGAGCAGTATATAAGGCAGTTGAGATGACTTGGTGCACGGAAAACTGCCTTTATTCTTATGTCTCTTTTTTCATACCACTGGACTGGTGCCTTCCAGTTTGCAAACCTCAGTTCTAAAGAAATATAGTGGGGGTTCTTTCTGATTTTTAAGACTGGACTGGTTTTCAGAACAGCTGGGATAAGCTCCAGCACCCCTGCAACCTTGAATTGGATAAGAGGAAGAGAATGGATGGTTTTCAGAACCTGAATCAAGCTTTGGACTGAAACATGGATAGAAAAGAAAAGTGTGGTAAATTTGACTTTGCTCTTCAAGCCTGTACTACAAAGCAGTCTTAGGGGCTTAGTGAACTACCTTCAGGAATAACCCTGGGTTTTCAGGGCTGTGAAGGTGGCTCACTTGTTATTGGGGGAAATCACAGTGGTAGCTTATGCTGCAACCCTAACCTGCTCCAGAGCAGGCTTGTTCCAGGTAAGAGGGCAACATGTACAAAAGCACTACCAGTTTTATTCCTTGTTTTTTGTCCCCTGATGGTTGCAAGCAATTTTAAAGTATGTTATGTACGTTTTTGTTTTTCTTCTGTAATCTGTATTAGGTGTTGACCCCTTCATATTTTTCTTATAGTTTTCTCTTGGTTTGTAATAAAAGTGCCACACTGCTGCCAGTAGAACTGTCCATGTTTGTGATTAATCATACTGCCAACACCACCCCTTTCATGTGAACTAGCTCAAAACTAGAAAGCCTGGGTTGGCTTATTGAGTTGGTAACCACTTTCATGTAAAATGGAAATGATAAGGAAAAGATATCCTGAGTATGTTGAACTATCTCAGTTGTACAGGTCTATGGGAACTAAGAGCATGTAGACAAGAGAAACCTTGACTCTAAGCTGGTATCTAATGATTGCTTTTGATCATAAATAAATTCCTCAGAGACATTCCTGGGAAGAATCTTTCTTTTTTACACAACACAACAAGAGTTAGACCCGCTACATACAAATATATTTGCTTCAGTCCTGAAACACAAGACCTTATTTATACCTGCATGACTGCATGAGACCAGCCAGACTCTGAAAGAAGCCCACATCCTTCTTGTCCTTCAGATAATCTAACATTTTCTGTTAAAGATGAAAGACACAGTGAGAGCACAATAAGATAGTGGAATTTTTTTTTTCTCCGATTTGAGAAAAAAAACACACCACACAGTCTTAATCTGTCATTAAGATTAAAACCTCTGAGACAAATTTAATATTTCAGAGGAATACCTGGATTAGTTTTCACACTTGTTCCAGTTAATTTGACTATGTGTAGTATACATTACATATAAATCAAAATTAACATGGTAATAGATAATATAGCTATAATCCAACAGTCCATTTAAATACAGACAGTGAAGCAGCTGCGCATTACCTGCTGTACGGTTGAGTTTCCGCCATTGAGAATAGCTATGCCCAGCTTCAGAGTAGATGCCACCATGGGACCCATCTCACCTGGAGGAGAGGAATACCCACTTAAAACAACTATTATTAATTTGTTAGTCTTTTTAAGTTGTTTAGAACAGGGCAGGATCAAATCCCATCACCATCCAACATGGCATCCAACAAAAATTACAATCACTATATTAATAATTTTTTTGCCTAGCACATTTTAAACCCAAATGTCAATGAGGTAGTAGCTCATCCGTCACAGTTCAAATATTATTATAATGCAAGAAGTACAGAAAGGAATTGATCATTTTTCCTGTCATTATCTATTTGTATTGCACAAACTAATAAAATTTTTTAAAATGGACTGATTCTTATATAGCGCTTTTCTACTCTACCTGAGCACTCAACGCGTTTTATACAACATGCCTCATTCACCCATTTACACAAGCACTTTTTTCTATGCTTAAGTGCTTTCTATCTAACATTCACACACATTCACACTCCGATGGATGAGCAACTTGGGGTTAGTATCTTGCCCAAGGATTTTGGAGCAGCCAGGGATCGAACCACCAACCTTCCAATTAGTAGATGACCTGCTCATCTTGTTAACACATCAATAAGTAATTTTCACTCTTTGGAAAGACATCCAGTTGGCTGTCTAAAGGGACTGGACCCTATGGCAGCCTGGTTCTCTCACAAGAACCATAATATGTGTTCCACTGCTGAGTTACAGTAAAGAGCAGGAGGTGGTAGGCAAGACTTACCTTTGCTAGCACTGATGGTTTGGAGCACCATCTCAGCAGCACCACGATCATGCAGCCGAGCCTGCTGATACAACAACTTCTGCTTCTCCATCTCTTTCTCCTTTGTTGGAAAGGGGAGACACATCAATGCAGACAATCTAAAAATGAAACCACTAAAACCTCAAGGAGACTAAAGACTTGAGACTGACTGATCACCTACTTCAAAACTCTTCACTTCTCCATCGTCATCCTCTTCATCATGGCAACTCTGAAGGAAGGGAGAAAGGTGAAAAAAAATTAACCATATGGACATATAGACTGTTTAGATGGATATAGCCACCATGACGTCAGCGACTGGAAGTTGCAAAGCACTGAGGCATCAAGTTGAGTGTTTTCGCTGTCACCATCTTTGTTTTTTTTAAACCAGATGTCATGAATAATGGGCAGATCTGACTAAGAAACCAAGCAACGCTACATACTTATAATCATGAAAAAAAGTTTTCATAGGATTCTATGCAGTCTAAACTAAGTACACCCCATGATTCAATAGTTTGTAGAACCACCTTTAGTGGTAATAACTTGAAGTAATCATTTCTCACATCATTATGGAAGAATTTTGGCCCAATTTTCTTTGCAACATTGCTTCAATTCATTGAGGATTGTAATTGTTTATGCACAGGTCTCTTAAGGTTCTGCTACAATATTTCAATCAAGTTGAGTTCTGGACTTTGACTGGGCCATTGCCCACCTTGATTCTTCTCTTTTTCAGCCATTTTGTTGTAGATTTGCTGGTGTACTTGGGATCACTGTCCTGCTGCATGACCCAATTTGGGCCAAGGTCTAGTTGTTTGAGAGAGCCACACATTCGACTCTATAATGCTTTGGTATACAGAGGAGTTCATTGTTGACTAAATGACTGGAAGGTGCCCAGGTCCTGTGTCTGCAAAACAAGCTCAAATCATCACCCCTCTACCATTGTGCTTGACAGTTGGTATGAGGTGTTTATGCTGATATGCTGTGTTTGGTTTTCGCCAAGTGTAGCGCATTATGGCCAAAATCTCCATTTTAGTCTCATGTGTCCAAAGGACAGTGTATAGACTTCTATACAACCGGATGTGTTTTTGCAAAAAGTAGCTTCACCCTCTATTAGCCATTAGACAGAATGCAGGTAGTACCTATACTCACTACCCGGCACCGTGGAGCCCAATTGGCATTTGCCATAGAATACCAGAATTGGCAGGTCCACCAATGGCACCCTGTGCTTTTCACAGATGAAAGCATGTTCACCCTGAGCACATGTGGCAGACAAAAAAAGGTATGGAGAAGCCGTGGAGAACCTTATGCTGCCTGTAACATTCTTCAGCATGACTTCTTTGGTGACGGGTCAGTGATGGTCTGGGGAGGCATGTCCATGGAGGGGCTCACAGACCTCTACAGGCTAGGCAACGGCACGCTGACTGCCATTAGGTATCGGGATGAAATCCTTGGACCTACTGTCAGACCCTACGCTGCTGCATTGGGTCCTGGGTTCCTCCTGGAGCCTCATGTGGCCAAAGTATGCGTACAGTTCCTGGAGGATGAAGAAACTGACACCACTGACTGCCCCCCACTCTCACCTGACCTAAATCCAATAGAACACCTCTAGGACATTATATTTCAGTCCATCTGACATCACCAGGTTGTACCTCAGACTGTCCAGGAGCTCAGTGATGCCCTGGTCCAGATCTGGTAAAAGATCCCCCAGGATGCCATCCATTGTCTCATTAAGAGCATGTCTAACATGTCAGGCCTACAAGCATGTGGGGACCATACAAACTACTGAATGCTATTTTGAATTGCTGCAATGAAATTTCATCAAAATGGAATAGCCTGCCGCATAATTTTTTCACTTTGATTTTTGGGGTGTCTTTGAATTCAGCCCTCTGTAGATTGATAATTTTCATTTAAATCAAACAATATGGCTTCCTTTTGTTCCAAAAACATTACCCAGTCCATATCAGTATAGATATATACTGATAAATACCATATCAGTATAGCATGATTTTTTTTCCCATTGAGATCTGATGTGTTTTCTAAGTGTTCATTTAATTTTTTTGTGCAGTGTATAAACTGAAATACAAAATTGAAAAAGACAAAAAAATATTACAGTACAGGATTAAATGTTAAGTAAAATAAACTATGTACAAAGTATCTTTGCAGCGCAAGAGATGCAAAAATGTTTGTCTGCATGTACCACAGAGCCATGCCTCAGTGGCTGCGAGAGCTTGATTGAGTCCCACACACATGAATGTGAGCTTGAAGTCATTTATAATTCTTAACTTGTTGTTTGTGTAGGTGCTCACCACAAACAGTTTTTGAGAAAATAGCAGGGAACTTGAGTAGCTCCTAAAAAAAGGTGATCATTCTTTGTGCTGGATGGATGGATGGATCAACCCTTCCTAATAACACTCCTTTTCCTCATTGTTAAGCATCTCTCTCTATCGTATTGTGTTGCTGAACTTCTCACAGGTCCTTCAGGTTTTTTTTTCAATGTTTGTTAGTGTGTGTTTCTCCTTCTTACCTGTTGGCATCTATCTTAGTTTTGGTTTTGCGTGAACAACAAGGTGGTGACTACCCAGAATGTACTGCGGTTCCCAAGTTTTGGTTGGTTTGATTGGTTTCATTTTTCAGATCTAAAAGGTCCATCAATCTTTTTTTTACACAGTCTATGATATAACCAGCACAAGGAACAAGTAACATTTTTTTTCCACTTATGATAAGCCAGCTAACTGAGTTTTAATTAAAAGTGTTGGTACTCAGCAACTGTGTTGGTACTGAGCAACTGATACCTTAGCCATGATGTCTGCATAGGCCATGTAGAGATTATCCTCATCCAGTTTACTGCAACAGGAAATACATGCATACAAGTTAGCACAATTATAGCTGTATTAAGGAAAATGATTTTGGTGCACCACTGACTAAAAACATTCTATATTTTCTAAAAAATAAAAACATGGGTGGGTAGATGATTGATGAGGGAAAATGCTAATTTTATCAATTTCAAAAGAAATGTACTTTTGTAAAAGCTCAAGGGGTCCATCTACTTACTCTGAACCCTGGAGTCATTTTTGACCAGGGTATGTCCTTTAAATTGCATACAAAACAAATATCTTCTCTCATTGGATCAGCAGGAGCATCTTCTCTTAAAGTGAGGGAAAAACTAGTCCAGGTATTCTCTTGATGCATGCTCAATAATCCAGGTAAAAGAATCCCAAAAAGCTGAATCTGTTCATCTGGACGTAGCGTTTTCAGTGGGAGAAATGTTTCGTCACCTCTGGTGACTTCTTCAGTCTCAGCTGACTGCCGTCAAACACTGGTTTGAACGGGGAGTCAAGGAGGCCATTTACATGAAAAGGGAAAGACCATCTCTGAATCGAGGAGGGGGCCTAAGGGTACATCTGTCACCATCTTACAATGCTGTGATTCTCTGTGAATGGTACTCATGGCCATTGATCAATGGTCATGAAAATTTGCATACTAATGATCATGAAACTGACCTCATGGCCCATTGTTAGTCACTGGTGCTGGTTTCGGTCATTATGCAAATGTACTGTTTATAAGGCTGGGGAATCCTGCAGTCAGCTGAGACTGAAGAAGTCACCAGAGGTGATGAAATGTTTCTCCCACTGAAAACGCTACGTCCAGATGAACAGATTCAGCTTTTTGGTAGTCCAGGTATTTGTTACTTGTAAGCTGTACTTCTGTAATTCCTTATTTTCCACTTGTTCTAAAAGCACCCTGAAAAGCCCTGATCCAAAATGCTGCAGCAAGAGTACTAACAGGGACTTCAAAGTGAGAGATCATATTTCTTCCATATTAGCTTCTCTTCACTGGCACCCTGTTAAATCAAGAATTGAATTTAAAATCCTTCTCTTCACATGCAAAGTCCTGAATATAGGCCCGATAATAAAGGCTTCATAGTACCATATTTTCCTTATAGAGAAATTCACTCTTAGAGTGTTCCAAAGGTTTCCTGAAGCAGAATGGAAGGAAGAGCCTTTTTTTTTTTTTTTTTTTTTTTTTATAAAAATATTTTGTTTTTTTTTTTTTTTGTTATTTATTAA
>VUQS01060281.1:0-17113 GCA_015108495.1 Heterochromis multidens
ACCCCCAGCAGCCTAGGCCTATTGCAGCATAACTAAGGGAGGATTCAGGGTCACCTGATCCAGCCCTAACTATAAGCTTTGTCAAAAAGGAAAGTTTTAAGCCTAATCTTAAAAGTAGAGAGGGTGTCTGTCTCCCGAATCCAAACTGGGAGCTGGTTCCACAGAAGAGGGGCCTGAAAGCTGAAGGCTCTGCCTCCCATTCTACTTTTGAATATCCTAGGAACCACAAGTAAGCCAGCAGACTGAGAGCGAAGTGCTCTATTGGGGTGATATGGTACTATGAGGTCTTTAAGATAAGATGGGGCCTGATTATTCAAGACCTTGTATGTAAGGAGGCAGCGTTTTTCCAGTCTTCCAGTTTTGGTGAGCCTGTGTGAATTGTAGCATCAGTTTCCTGTTCTTAGCTGACAGGAGTGGTACATGGTGTGGTCTCCTGCTGATTTAGCCCATCTGTTTCAATGTTCAATGTGTTGTGCCTTCAGAGATGCTCTTCTTCATACCTTTGGTTGTAATGAGTGGTTATTTGAGTTACTGTTGCCTTCACATCAGCTTGAAGCAGTTTCCTATGACCTCGGGCATCAACAAGAAATTTTCTCCCAGAGAAATTTTCTCCCACTCACTGGATGTTTTCTCTTTTTCAGACCATTCTCCGTAAACCCTAGAGATGGTTGTGTGGGAAAATCCCAGGAGATCAGCAGTTTCTGAAATACTCAGACCAGCCCGTTCCGCACCAACAACCATCCATGTTCAGAGCTTTTTAAATCATCTTTCTTCTGGTGCTTAGCTTGAACTTCAGCAGGTTGCCTTGACCATGTCTACGTGCCTAAATGCACTGAGTTGTTGCCAGGTGACGTACTGATTAGATGTGTTAACAAGCAGATGAGCAGGTGTACCTAATGGAGTGGGCACTGAGTGTATCCCTGGCAGATGGATTTATTCTTCTGAAAATAAGGAAAAATGTATGATGTATGGCAGCAAGACACTCTCAGAGCTGTAACAACAGATGGACTGAGTGTGTTGTAGCTGACTGCCCTTTTCTTATACTTTTTTATAAACCTTCAGTAACAGCTATGTTTGGCCCTTGTCAGTGTCGAGCCTTTCAGCCTTTCCTAGTGTTTCTCACTCTTTGATTCCTCATGCGTGAGAAAGCCTGAACCTGAAAATTTTTCCTTATTTCCAGTTATTTTGTCATGTATTGTGTATTTTTGGAGTTTGGTTTATCTTTTTCTTGGTATTTTTTCTTGCCTAGTGTTTATGTGCTCTGTTTGCCTTGCTGATTGGGTGCCTTTGTATTACCCCTGCTTTAAATATTAAAAGCAGGAAGGATCCGGAGAGAACCCACGCAGACACAGGGAGAACATACAAACTCTACACAGAAAGGCCCTGGCCAGCCCGTGGATTCAAATCCAGGACCTTGTCGCTGTGAGACAACAGTGCTATCTCTGCACCACTGTGATGCCTGAATTATTTAACACAAACTCTTTGCAATTGTCAAAATATAGAATGTTTCATGGACTTCTATTTATTTAAAATTTCTGTAATCTTTTTTCAATCAGCTATCACTTTTGGGAAACATCCATCCATAATGTTGAGTAAGAATAACATGTGAGGGATCAGATTACTGATATTCCCTGCAAATATCATCCTCACCTCAGTAAAGTGGCCTATAATGCAGATATTGTATGTGTGCATGTGTTTCCTCAACTCAAGAATGTTGGATTCAGTGAGTCAGTATTAAAAGAAAAAAAGGCCTGTAATGTTACATCCTAAAATTAAGATAATCAATTCAATTCAGTTTTATTTATATAGCACCAAATCACAACAACAGTCGACTCAAGGTGCTTTATATTGTAAGGTAAAGACCCTACAATAATACAGAGAAACCCCAACAATCACACAACACCCTATGACCAAGCAACAGTGGGAAGCAAAAACTCCCTTCCCATAATCAGTGATAATGTGATGTAGCAAATCTAGACAATTTGATATTGACCATGATTGATGACAGTAATGTCACAGAATGGGATGTCTGTTGCTGTTTATATCCTTTATTTATCCATGAAAGAAGTCTCACTGAGATTAAAAATCTTGTTTTCAAGAGAGACCTGGCTATTTTGTGATAATCATTGAAACTGTGGAGATATGTTAAACACCACTGCTACATGGCATAACAGATTGTGTGTATTATAACTTTACTTTTTCTGTGTGTTCTTTACCACATGATAAACTTGCATCAGTGATATCACAGCTTTCTCATAGGGGATCGTTTGATTGTTGGGGTTTTTTCTGTATTATTGTAGGGTCTTTACCTTACAATATAAAGCACCTTGAGGCGACTTTTGTTGTGATTTGGCGCTATAAAAATAAAATTGAATTGAATTGAATCGAATTGAACTGAATATCAGACTGAATATTTCAGTTGTCTTTTCTCTGATGGGTTCCCCTGATGTTGCTCTGAAACGTTTGCTTTTATGAAACATTTCATGGTGCTTGCTTTAGCCACAGTTGCTGACAACACTGTTGTATTATGTAATGGATGAACCTTGTTTATGCTACAGCAGAGGCAGTGCCAGTCTTCATCTGCTGAGGAGCTGACAAAAAAATGAAAGTGATAAAATGCAGTGGTGCCCATGTGGCCTTACTGAAAAGTGCTTTTTGTTGTGCATACATTCATATATGCATGTGCTAACATCACAGCTAGTTGTGTTAATAGAGTTGGACAGGAAGATTGTTTTGTGTGTCTGAAGCTCTATAGTCACCATGTTACATAACTGAGTGGTTTGAGCTTTCCTGCTACTGATACAGCGAGGTCACGGAGAACAGGCTAGATGAGGCCACATTCATTTACACTATGTTGTTTCACTTGGATATTATGTCAAGTTCCTTTGAAGTTTAGTAACAAGACTGAGTGTTTAAACAGCAAGCTGACAGGAGTGCCAGCATTTTGACTCTTGTTTGTGTTCAGGTTAAATAATAAATGTTCCTTTATTTTGTTTAACGCAAACAGATAGTTTACTTACTCACAGTTTAGTATGAATTACTCCCTAAATATTAGATATTACAGTAATGTTATCTGTGTGCTGTTAGCTCTCACCTACAATGCCAATGAGTAGAAAACATCTGTGATTTTTTTTAAAGAACTTTAAAAAGTGAAAAACAATTTTTTAAATATTTTGTTGCTATTGTTAATGACCATTGTAATACTGACTGTTATGTGTACCTCTTATTAGCAAATTGTGCATCAACACCATGGAAGAGACATTCATCTTTTGACAGCTATTTAAGTACCAGCTCTGGTAGGGTCTCTCAAGGCAGATTGGTCCTGGGGGAAGGGGGTGTGATTCACAAAACCTGTATGACAAGCACATCAGTGGAACATGTTACCTCACCTAGATCCAGGTTACCTGGGCCCCACCTTGGAGCCAGGTCTTGGGGACGGGTTTGTCAGGGCATCTGATATCCAGGCTCAGCCTGAATGAGCCATATGGGCCAGTCCTCCTGTGGACCCATCACCCACAGAAGGGCCATAGGGTTCTGGTGCAGTGTGGATTGAGAAGTGATCAAACACGGAGGCCTTGGTGGTCCAAAGTTACCCTCGGTGAGAGATGTTGAGCAGGAGTGGGTATACTGGTAGGAGTTCAAGTATCTCTGAGTTTTCTTCACAAGTGAGGGAAGGAGGGAGTGGGAGATTGACATATTGGGATGGCGTCTGCAGTGTTGTGGATGCTGTACCAGTCTGTCTTGGTGAAGAGAGAGCTGAGCGTGAAAGCAAAGCTGTCAATTTACCAGTTCATCTATGTTCCGCCCCTCAAATATGGCCGTGAGCTGTGGGTAGTGACTCAAAGAATGAGATATAAGATATAAGCCTCCAGAGGCTAGAGGTTAGAGATACTTAGACACATTCAAAAGAGCCAGTTAAGGTGGTAAAGGTGTCTAACTAGAATGCCCCTGGATGCCCTCTAGGTTATGTGTTTCACACATGTCTCACAGGGAGGAAACCCCGGAGTAGGCCCAGGAAATGCTGAGATTAGGTTTTCTTGATGTCCTACCAGAAGAGCCAGAGAAGGTGACTGGGGAAATGGAGGTCTGGGCATCTCTGCTTAGGTTGCTGCCTCTGCAACCCGGACCCAGATAAGTGGTAGAAATTGGATAGATGGATGGACTTTGATATACAGTCGTGGCTTAAAATGTGCAACCTTTACTTTGAATAAATAAGTTGAATACTGAAACAAGTTGATGCTCTGACATGCTGAGCTGTACTGCATGGCTTTATTCAGTGAAAAAATAACCTGGGACAAGCCTTAACAGTGTTTAGACAGCATTAGCTACTGAAAAACAAGCAAACAGGACTTAGTAGACCTTTGTATTAGTACAAATAAGACAATGGGAATAGTAAATGCCCTGGAAAACTGGCATTATATACAATGTGAACAATTACAGATGACTCATACTTCATGCAGGACATGTGTGCCATTTAAAACTGTAAAAGCAATCACACAATAACTTCAAAATATCTGACATGACATCCTTCTGTTTATGAAAGTCTGCAATATCGTGTGGAAAAATAAGCTTTTAAATAAGATTTGAGAGTTTTCACTGTGGATGGAGTTTGCTTAACTATCATGGAGCTGCTATAATTGTCACCACTGACCTAAGTATGAAACAAATGTTTAGGAGTATAGCTATAGTTTAAAAAAACTATTAAAAAAAGTTTTAAAAAAAAGTTAACCTGAAACAATGTCACTGCCTCTGATCAAGAGCACAATGCCAAATGAAGCCCACCTGCTGTGTATATATGTCCCTCACACACCTGAACACTGATGCTCTTTCTGGAAGTCAGGGACCAACTTGGAGGACAATAAATGGCTCCAGGTTCACTTCTATTACTAATACTGTGGTCACATACATGAACTACTTTTATTTTAATTCATGGAACTTGTAACCATACAGTACACCACATAAGTCACATGATGGGTGTGGTTGTAGGAGCTGGCAACCCTGGTGCTACTAACAGCTGAGCACCAACATGAGATGTTCAAATTTCTTCAAATTCTTTTCTCTGTTTGTGGAGAAAACTGGTTTTGATTAAACAAGATACTTAGACAAATAGCATGGCATCAGATTTGCTCTTTCATTTATAACATTTTACAATGGTCTAATAAAACCACCCATATTAGAGGAAAGTATAAACCTGAAACAGTATAAACCGGCAAAATCAGTTTACAGATTAAAATTGCAAAATCAAGTTTATTAGACTCCTATATTGCTATAATTGTTTAAACCTAATTTCATAATCATTTTCATGAACTTGAGCATGAACAGAAATGATTAAGTTTATTAAATTAATAATTTTGCTTTTTCTTTCCTTTGTAAATTAGTCTCCACACACAAGTTTTCAGTGTTTAACAGCACACCTTGGATTTGTTCTCTTTCACCAGATTCCCAATGTTGAACATGTCCACACCTAGTGAACTGAAGTCCCCCTGCGTGACTCGCAACGGTATGGTGAAGTTGCCCCCCAGCCAGCCCAACGGCCTGGGCAGTGCAAGCATCACCAAGGGGACGCCTGCTGCCAAGAACCGCCTATGTCAGTCCTCCTCCGTGCCCTCCATCCTTCCTCCTCCACCATCTTCCCTTTCCTACCACCACCACCACCTGGATGGTCCTGGCATGCCTCACGCTGCAGCACCTCTCTTGCCCTCTGAGCCTGGAAAACCTCTGGTGGGTCTGAAACCATCTCTTTGTCAGCTTCCCCCTCTCACCCTACCCAAACCTGTACTGCTGGAGCGTCAGCTTGTCCTGGATGAGAAGCTGCTCAACCGACTGCTTTGGTACTTCACCACAGCTGAGAAATGTGTACTGGCGCAGGTGTGCAAGACATGGCGCAAGGTGCTGTACCAGCCTAAGTTCTGGGAGGGTGTGACACCCATCTTGCATGCTAAGGAGCTGTATACCTTACTGCCCAATGGGGAGAAGGAGTTTGTCAGCCTACAGGCCTTTGCCCTGCGTGGATTTCAGTCTTTCTGTTTAGTGGGTGTTTCAGACCTCGACATTTGTGAGTTCATTGACAACTACCCACTGTCCAAGAAGGGTGTTCGCTCAGTCAGCCTCAAGAGGTCCACAATTACAGATGCTGGTTTGGAGGTAAGTCAGGATGTGTTTGGAAAAGACCCATGGCAGACAGTTCAGTGTGCCTGCAACATTAGAGTATTTCAAGCTATGTCACCAAGCCTTACCTGCAACAGTGGAGCCATTTCAACTCGTCTTTGCAGTTTCAGCAGCCATTAATCACAATCACAGATGTACCAGTCATCACCTTTTTTATTCCCCATTTGTGTTTGAGCTTTCCAAACTGCTTTTTTTCCCCTTCTCCTCTCTCCAAAGTTAAGCATTTCCTAAATGTTAACCCATTGTTTGGATAAATGCAGCTTAATGTTTCCAGAACTCACATCGGCCATGTTGTTCTGAGTTTCACTTGTTAACACAAGCATTATTTTCATTCATTCATTATTTCCATTTTTCTCCAGTTGTTGTCAAAGGTCCTTACAAAGCTTGGTCTCAAGCAAAATGTGAAATCGTCACAGAAAAGCAATCCATTGGTTCACTTTCACTGACACAAATGTCATGTTTTTTTATGACAGTGACCATGACTAACTAATGAATTTCAGTAGGAAGTGTATTTTGTGTCTGCAGCATGTATTTTGCTGAGGCAAAGTGGGGACACGTCACCATGATGACCAGCAAAACAGAGCTTTCAAAGAATTGGCAGCTGTTGTACTTTAACCCAAACCATGCTCTTTCTTTAAATCTAACTGAATCATCGAGTTCAAGCCTGAGGTCTAAGTCATCAGTGGTGATGACCCTAACCCTAAGGTTTATATACACACACACACACACACACACACACGCACACACACGTTAAAATTGGGATTATTTTTCTATTTTTGCTGAAAATAAAAAGATTTAAAGCTGTGAAGAATATTGCATAAAAGATTAGGTTGCTGTGTAAGTATGGAGTGCAATGATAGATTTTACATAAAAACTTTTCAATTGTACTTGTTTTTGTGTTGCTGGACCTAAACTCACTTTTCAGAGGGTATTAGTTCAGAGGGATGATTTCTCACCAATGATGAAACTTTGAGGATCGTCTTTCCTCTGCTAACAGAGGGGCAGTTTCTTTAAGGAAGGAAAGTGGACAGTTGATAATTTCCTAGTCCGCTTAGGGTTGCGGGGGTGCTGGAGCCTATCTCAACTGACATAGGATGAGAAGTGGTGTACACCCTTGACATGTCGCCAGTCCGTCGCAGGGCCGACACAGAGAGACAGACAAACACCACACTCACATTCACACCTATGAACAGTTTTTTAGCTTAACAACAATTTCATTGGACTGTGGTATGACGCCACAGTACACATACAAACTCTATGCAGAAAGGCCAACCTTCTTACTGTGCTACCATTTATTAAGATTCAGTGCTATGGAAATGTACATTATGCTGTACATTTTGCTAATAAGGTACCGTGATTGGACAATTACTGGAAATAGTTATTATTTAAAAACTGGCTATAACAGAATTTATGGTTGTCCTGATCACTCTCATAATTGTCCTCTCAAATTTTCCCCAGCTCTCCTTCAAGACTCTGAGCTACTTGTCAGTCTGTAGGATTCTGAACCGCACACCAGCAAAAAAGACAAAGAAAAAGAAGAAGTCAAAGCTTCTCAACTGTGAAATGTGTCCTGAAGCTCAATGTACTGCTTTATGGTCAGAATCCTCCACGTGGTCAAAGATGTGCTCGAACAACTCAACCAGCTCAACTCTTAGTCCTAGATTTGTTGTAGGCTTTTTTTGCAAAATTCATCCATTAATTTAGTATGTTTGAGTGAATGTGCAAAAAAATGCAGAAAATCTGCCAGGAATAGCAAAAAAAGAAAGCAGTCTTTTTTCTTTTTTTTTTCAATCCTCTCTGGAGCATCACCAGATTTAATGTGTGTGATAAGCATTGCACAAAGAGAGACTGGGGTACTGATTCTTATTGGCTAGCCAGTACTCCATCAAGTCCATGCCATTACAGCAGCTCCATCGTGGCATTGTGCCACTAACTTTGTATTGCAATCATAGCTTTCTAACACATCAAATACTGAGAATGAAAGACTGTGGGCTTGTTTTGTCTGTGTAACACTTTCAGAATTTTCACTCTTTCTTTTTCAGCCATCTCATTAATGTATCTGAGCACAGATAACAGTTGTGCATGACTGCTGATGTCGATGATCTGATCGACCTGCCACAAGCTGGTGTGGTTGATCTCTTTCTTGATGCCATCATTTTGCACCTCACCAAGACTATTAAAGATCATTCTGGCTTCTTCCCATTGTCCCCATAGAACCTGTGGTCCTAGCAAGGGTTTATTGCAAGTCAGCACCAAGGTCTGATAGCAAAGACAGCACCTCCAAGTAATGACCTCAATTTAAAGGACTTTCTCTCCTTGTTGTGTCCCCTGAAATTATTTTGATACAATACAATGATTTCTTTCATTTTTTTAGACAGTATATTTTAAAATGTTTGCTGTCTAGCACGGGGTTAGGAGCACAGACTTCATACTGTCTATGAGTAGAATTAGGTACTTTTTTGTTGATGACTGTCTATTTAAAGTTTTTCTCTCCACATTTCACACATTTCATTTTATTTCTTTTGTTTTAGGTTATGTTGGAGCAAATGCAAGGCCTGATGCATCTTGAACTGTCAGGCTGCAATGATTTCACAGAGGCTGGCCTCTGGTCCAGCCTCAATGCCCGGCTAACTTCCCTCAGTGTCAGTGACTGCATCAATGTGGCAGATGATGCCATTGCTGCTATCTCACAGCTCTTGCCCAACCTATCAGAGTTGACCCTGCAGGCTTACCATGTCACTGACACAGCCATGGCCTACTTTACAGCCAAACAGGTAGGATGTTAAAATAAGCAATAATATTAATTGAAACACATTTTTATTATGGATCTTAACTGTTGTGTTTTTGATTTCATGTACAGTATGTTATTAATATTACCAGGGACAGAAGTGACAAAAAAAAGTTTTGGCTGGTTTTGTAGAGTTACAAATAACTGTCCTCAAGCCTTAAACTTTTGTATGTTGGACTTAGAATTCAAACAGCTGTGTGTGGCTTCATCTTTCTTAATGGAAATAAAGCAGAACTAAGTTATTGATTCCTTACTAGTTACTGAGATAAGGAAATAACTAAAATTCATCCACAGGGCTACACCACCCACACTCTGCGGCTTCACTCATGCTGGGAAATCACCAACCATGGTGTGGTGAACATGGTTCATAGCCTTCCGAACCTGACTTCTCTCAGTCTCTCTGGCTGCTCCAAGATCACAGATGACGGTGTGGAGCTGGTTGCAGAGAACCTGCGCAAGCTCCGCAGCCTGGACTTGTCCTGGTGCCCTCGGATCACTGACATGGCCCTAGAGTACATTGCCTGTGACCTGCACAAGCTGGAAGAACTGGTGCTGGATAGGTCAGTGTTGTTTGCCATCCTGTGTGTGTAGACAGAATATGTAGTCAAGTCATATTTATACAAAGGGAAAAATGTCTTTAAAATTTTAGTAGAAATTACAGTAATGAATCAGCTTCAGTGGTAATAAAAATATAACTCATGCTTATGCAGAAATTTAAACTGAGGGAAAGCATGACAAAGATAAAGGGATAAAGTAAAAATCAAGTTATTTTGTTACACCTACTGGGCAGTGGTTAGAGATATGGGGGTGAATGGTAAATGGTCTGCCTTTACACACTACCTCAGCTATTCTACTATCCTTAGCAGTTTTACAAACATGGTGTGTTTCTCATTTACCCATCCAACCACACACTAGCAGTGCTCATCTGCAGTTAGAATTAACTTGGGGTATTTTGCTCAAGGTCATCTTAATACGTGGAGGGCCTGCCATCTGCCAACACTGATTAGTGGACAACCTGCTGTACAACCTGAGGCACAGCTGGTGTTTTGTTGATGCAAGAACTTGTAGACTTGGGCATGTGACTGGCAAATTTGAGTCTTTAAAATAGTGATAAATTAGTAAACAAAGTGATGCATAAAGTGATTTTATAGTTTTTAAGTGTCTATTTCAGTCCTCACATTTGAAGGTGGCCCCTGTGTGCCACATGTTAGTGTCCGTGTCAAGGCGCTGAATCCTAAACCCAGACCAGTGCCCTGCAGAGGAGCTCCTCTGGTATCAGTGTGAGCGTTTTGTCCAGTGCAGTTGATATACACTAGTAAACTGGAACTGGAAGACATATTTGCATTTACTCTTACTACATCATAGAATCTAAGCTTAATCATCACTGATGTAAATAATTAATTTGTTATTCATGTATTGATGAAAACATGTTGTTATAATATCATTTGTTGCTGTAGTTAAATAAATGATCATTACACATTACACAATTTTAGTGCAAAACAAACTAAAGGTTAGTAACGCAGGAAGTGTATTTGGATTCCATCTATGCATCCATTCAGGATTCAGGATCGCAGGGGGGCTGGAGCCTTTCCCTCATAAGGCAAGAGGCGTGGTATAAACTGGACAGGTCACTAGTCTGTACTTGGGTTCATTTATGATTATTTCATTTGGGTATTAATGTGTTTGTGTTGTGGGGCTTCACACTTCATGCCAGTTCACTTGTATTTAAATTTAACAGTTCTGGAGGACAGGACCAGACACCCAGCTCTTTGTCACAGTCTGACAATGTGCGGTGTGTTCTCCAGCTGGTGCATGATTCCACTGTGCCCACCCTTTGTTTTTGCTTTTGTTTTCTAACTTAAAATATCCATCTGCCATACCAATGCTAAAATACTTTGCAGAACTTTTTCTGTACAAACAATATTGATTTTCAATTTGATGTCCCAGAATTCCATCACTTCCGTAACATCCTGTTGCACCCCCAACTTCCTCAAAACTTCATGACAGCAGACAGAATGTAAATCCATCCCAAGTGATTTCCCCAGTTCTCACAATGAATAATAATAATAAATGCCTCTGGTTATAACTGATAACTGCTTCTATTTACTTTGCTTCAGTGAAACAGTCAACCAGGGTTAGGAAGTGTATTTGCTGCTGTTTTGAGAAAGGAGATTAAAATCATCTCCATTCTGATCCTTAGCTTAACAGTTAATTGAACACCTTGACATCTGACTCCCAGCCTCAATCTCATTATCTCTGAGCAGCTGCCTGCCAGTATGGAAAGTGACATCCCCAAAGATGAAAAGACAAGCAAATATCCCCACAGTCTGAAATCTGCAACCCCATCAGCTCTTACTGCCTGCCTTCCCTTACCCCACTGTCTAATGATCCATCCAGTCTTGTAACTGCAATAATATGCTCAAGTCCTATCTCTTCACCTGGCTCCCAAAAGTTTTACTTTCTCACTAAGCTCCCTAGTATACTCATGAGAGCCATTAAATACATTCCCTAAGTGCCAGCCTGAGAGACATGGCACTGGTTTAAAAAAAAAAAAAAGCATCCTCAAGGCAATAAAGGCTACCTCAAACCTTATTCAGCAAAGTAATTACAATCAAAATACACGTGCACTGAGAGCTTTGAAAGATGATGATGCTGTAGTGATAGCTGATCCCAAAAGACTTGGTGCAGTTAAACATGGTGGCACTCTGTTTACAGACTGTGAAAAATGTTTATACACAAGTAAAATATCTGCAGATTTAATCATGTTTTCCCAGTTTAAAAAAACTTATTTAGTTATATTTTTACAGTGATGATCTGAATTTGACTCTAATGTTTTGAGAGCCTGCCTATAGAGTCCTTCTGTTGATTGTAATGTGGTGGGACAGTAGGATCATGGCATTGATATACATCTTTGAGACCTCAGTAGCTAAATTGTTCCCAGTATGTCTAAAATTTGCCAAAGTAAACTTGACTCTAATCATAACTTTTTGACCTGTCCTTTAAATGTAAGTTGTGAATCTGTAGTCTATTCTCCCTACTGCTGTAACATCTGGATCTGGCTCTCTATCTGCAGACAGAAAACACACACACACACACACACACTGTTTTACTGACATTAAGGTGTAAACCTGACATTGTTAACCAGCTGGTTATGTTGCCCATTGTAGCTGACAGTTCTGCTGCAGCCTGCTTTTTGGTTTTAGCGTGTAGACTGAACCCTATCATCTACGTATATCTGGGAAGATACAGTAGGTGGAGAGGACCCAAAGTTGAACCATGAGGTATTCCAATATTATTATAAACTATTTATGAAGTTTTATTATCCACTCAAACACATTGTTTCCATCTGTAAGATGTGATTTTATCCACTGAATTACATGAGAAATGAAACTTTGCTAACTTGGTAACTAATCTCATGATTATAACTGTATCTGAAACTTTCTTTAAATCAAGGTAGACAGCATCAAGCACACTCCATTTTCCAGTTTAGCTTTAACTTTAGAGAAAACAGTTTGCAGTTTCATATAAATTTAGTCACTTCTTTAACAGCCAGAATGAAAGCATCAGTATTTAAAGGAGTGACAGAAGAATTTGATCCTGGGAAAGCCAGAGTTCAGAGTTTTAATTGAATCAAATAAAGTATTTATTCAATGTTGTTAATTCTACTGTTTAATAAATTGGATTGTATTTCCAAGTTAATTTCTTTAAATTCTGCCAGGTTTCTTTGGCAGTTCCCTTTGCTTTGCTAATAGCATGAATAAAAATGTTTCCTTGGCCTTTCTGAGCTCTTTTACAACCTTTTCAACATACAAAATAAGCACATCTTATGATGTGTTTTCTGTTAACAGCATGGTCCCTTTCTTTTTTGAGTAATTCTATGGTTCCATCTCCATTTATATTAAAATCTTCTAATAAAATGACCTTAGTCATTGGTTAGTATCACACTCTTTAACAGGGGTATTCAATTTATCACAAAACACTACTACTGCTGCTATTACTACTACACCAATGACAAAAAAAACAAAACAAACGATGGGCAAAATTTGTGCCTACAGAGTTTTTCAATTCTTGTAGTTATTGTTACTCCAGTGCCATTTTCAACATGATTTTGTGCCTAGGTTTAGCCCAATGGTCCCACAGAATACAAACCTGGTTCACTGTACATATGAGTTTAAAGCTTCAGTGCTTAATAATTGAAGGACTGATCTTGTGGTTTGACTTATTTGGTATTAGAAGGTCCTTCCTTTGTGTATAATTCATCATTCAAAGTGGCACATCTCTTATAGCACTTAGATATTGTCACTGATATTTCAGCTGGAAACTCGCCCAATGTTCTCTCGGCCACAGTGGCAGTCAAATCACAGCTGTCAACAAGCCAGCAGCACACTCCCCACCAATGTCACTGGAAAACATTCATCCCATGTCCCCTACATTTGTCCCAGGGTTAAGATGCACATCCCCCATCCAGAAAGTTTCCACAGCAGTTTGGGACATTTCTGACATGTAATTTTATTTTTGAAAGTAGCATTTGGGATGATCAGTTTTCCATTATGAAGAATGGTAAATGGATTGATTCTTATAATGCGCTTTTCTACTCTCTTTACAACATACCTCATTCGCCTATTCATACAAGGACTTTTTCTATGCTCAAGTGCTTTCTATCTAACATTCATACACATTCATACTCCGATGGATAGATGGGTTAGTATCTTGCCAAAGGATATTTGGCATGCAGACTGGAGCAGCCAGGGATCGAACCACCAACCTATGTGGTAAAATATGACCTGCTCTACCTCCTGAGCTACAGCCACCCTGCTTAGAAGTCTCTATCTATGCTGGTAACATGCCAATATAAAACAAATTGTCCAGCAGGTAAAGTTTTGCTTGCATATCCATGAAACAAAGGCAGCACTAGATGTTTATAGCAGGTGCTTTCATTCCCGGCATATTGATCTTGATAGAATGGAGTGGCCATACAGGGCTGCACTGAACCCACGAGTGTCACAATATATATGACAGTCCGTGCAGTAATCTTGTAACAGCATAATTTGCTTTTTGCTATATTTGATTACATACTTATACTATTGTGTTGATATCACAAAAGAGGATTTTTAAATCTACATGGCTGTAAGTCAGCACCTGCCATGTTCCCCAAGTTCTCACAGGACATAATTCTTCATCCACATTTCAATAACTTTAATAATACATCAGCAAGTGCTACAAGCAGCTTTTCACAACAGGCATAAAGAGGAAAAAACACCAAGCCACGACATCATCTACGCACGCAGTTCACCTGACTCATGTACTGTGCTGTATGGAACATCGAGAGGAACAAAAATAATAATACTGAGAAGTTGGAAGAGGCTATGTCCTTGGCTAAAGCCAGCTACTGATCTTAGGAGGACAGTGGGAAATGATTAGCTGACTACTTGTTCACCATGGCAGTAACTCGGGCCTAACCTAGCAATCCACTGGATGAGATACTGATTTAGGGCAATTAGCATGTCGAGGTCAGTTAGATTAGTTTCTAAACATGAGTCACAACACAATCATTGCATTGAATGCAATGACAGAAATGACACTAAATTTGACTTGAAAACAGAATTGGTCTGCACTGCTTTTTCTTTCATCTCTGTTTTAGGCAGCATACTTGGGCATAGCTCCATAGATTGTGCAGATTGTGACTGTAAATATTTTAACTTAAAAATATGCATTGGTCAGAAGATATCGTTTGATAGTTAAAAGACCATTAGCTATTGTATTAAAACCCACTACAGCAACCACCACATTATATTGAAACATATCATAACTTACTTAGTCAAAGCCAGCTGCCAAACTGAGGTTATCGTCTCTGTGGGTTATCATTATGATTGTGCAGCTCAGCTGATTATGTCACAGAAGCATTCAGTACTGAAAAGGGTTTGCCGAAAGAAAAAGAGTCATTAACAGGCAGTGGATCTGCATTGTGTTGCAGTAAGCTGCAGTTTCATAAAACTATCAGCAGATGTCACCACAGTAAGTCTATCCATTCGATTCACCAATCCTTTTTCAAAAGCAGAAAAAGGATTGATGTAAAAATTCACTTCAGTCAGCTTATTTAAAATATAATCAAGACTAAAGTTTGCCTTTTACCAAGGGGAATGACATGCTAACTGACCACTGTATATGGCTGCATTGTTTGTTAATTTACAGTTGCTCTGTTTCAGTTGCTTATCAGAGCCACGAAATGCATACCTTGCAATGGATGTGGTGTAAAATGTAGTCATGTGCAACACTTACTTCAGTAAAATTACAGATATCATAAAATATGTCTAGTACACAAAAGCTGCTGAATGACGATTACCAATTTACCATTTCAGCCTTGCTTGTTGTTGTGGCTGTTAACAACAACTCAACAACTAATTATAATAAACTTCATTGAAATAGCACCTTTAAAAACATAGTTTACAAAGTGCTTTGGCAGATCAGGCACAAGCAAAATACGTAAAGGCTAGATTCAAACAGAGTGCCAGAGAAAAATTAATCTGTGGTGCAAGACAGCACAATTTAAAATAAAAATAAGTGAAAAACTAAATTGGGCAGTGTAGATGATATACAAAACACTGAAGGCTGATAACCAGACAGTAAAAACATCAGATATAATTTCATCAAATAAATGCAAATCTATAAAGATTCATTTTAATAAGGGATTTAAAGGAAGTCGCTGATTCTGCAAGCCTGAGCTCCTCGGGCAGGTCAGAGTCAAGGGGCACTGATGGCAAAAGCACAGTCACCTTAGATTTAAGTCTCAACTTTGGAGCAGCCAGGAGGGCAGCACTTGAAAATCTAGTACTGCTAGCTGGCTCATATACAGCCAACATTTCTACTATGTAGCTTGGAGTCAGATGTGAGATCTGATGACCCTAACCCTTCCTCTAAACCTAACTCTAACTCTGACTCTAACCCTAGGCAATTAGAATATGTAATTTGTTTTTATTAAATTGTTCTGCCAAGTCTGGCAATCAGGGAACAAAGACAATAATCATTAGTCTGACACACAACAATAACCGTTTTTACACTTTCTTATTTTTCTCTAAAAACATCGGGTTAGGCTAGGATTAAGGTTAGGGTTATCACCTGTCATGACTTAGATTTCAGAGGGTTAAAAGACAGAAAAATGCTATGAGAAAAATGTCCTTGAAGGGATATAGATATTATGGAAGATCACAGGCATAACTTCACAAATGCACAAAAAAAAGTTAACAGATGTCTCAACCTGTGGATGGTGGTACATATGACGTGACACCTGTCAATACCTTTCTGAGCTACCTGCAGCCCTCACCCCCTTCCCCTCTGAACCCCTGCCTGCACTAAAGATCTGTGAGGAGGATGTGTGTCTGCTCTTCCAAAGACAGAAGACCAGGAAGGCTCCAGGACCTGACGGTGTGTCCCCCTCCTGCCTGAAAGCCTGTGCCGACCAACTGGCCCCCATCTTCACCCAGATTTTTAACAGATCTCTGGAGCTGCGTGAAGTGCCCTCTTGCTTCAAACACTCCACCATCATCCCGGTCCCAAAGAAGTCCACCATCACAGGATTAAATGACTACAGGCTTGTTGCCCTGACGTCTGTGGTCATGAAGTCCTTTGAAAGACTGGTGTTGAGCCACCTGAAGGACATCACAGACCCCTTGCTGGACCCCCTGCAGTTTGCTTACCAAGCAAACAGGTCAGCCAAGGATGCAGTCAATATGGGACTGCACTACATCCTGCATCACCTCGACCAACCGGGGACCTACACCAGGATCTTGTTCGTGGACTTCAGCTTGGGTTTCAACAGTGTCATCCCAGACATCCTCCACCGGAAACTCACCTAGCTTACTGTGACCGCCTCCACCTGTCAGTTGATCACCAGCTTCCTGACGGACAGGCAGCAGCACGTGAGGTTGAGGAGCATCACATCCCACACACAGACCATCAGTACTGGCCTCCCCCAGGGGTGTGTTCTCTTCCCACTGCTCTTCTCCCTCTACACTAATGACTGCACCTCAGGAGAACACACACCCCAGACCCCTCACATCTTGGACATAAACTGTTCAAACTGCTGCCTTCAGGCAGGCGCTACAGAGCACTGTTTGCAAAAACCAGCCACCACAGACAGTTATATATACATACAGTATA
>VUQS01060283.1:4118-16766 GCA_015108495.1 Heterochromis multidens
ATTACAAAGTATAATCTTTAAATCTCCTATGTACACTGTATCTACAGTCTAAGATAACCTAAATCAACATTATGTAGCATTTTAGTTGTAAGAGTAAGCATAGCTATACTCTAAACATGAAGAACTTCTTTAAACTTCCTACTTCCTGTGATGTCACTATGTCAAAACGATTCACAAAATCACCTACCAGGGGCGCCAAAGGTACAGCTGCACCAACACTCAGCACACATACCTTTAGTCTTACTTATATTAAGAGTAAACACAACTGGTCAAGCCACTCCATGGTCCTTCCCATTGCATCTGTTAATTTCTTCGCTGCAAGCTCAGTAGTTTTTGCATGTGTAAATATGTCAGTATCGTCTGCATACATTTGCATATCAACACCATGACACACTTGTGGAAGGTCATTGATGTAGAGGCTTTTACTGTAGAAATTCTGATCAAATTTGATAAAATGTATTGTTAATTATGTTTTCTAAACCTAGAATCATAAGAGTAGCAAGAGATGTGCTTTGTTATTTAGCATAACTTATTGCACTTCTTGTTTTCAAATGTATCATACTTAAACTACACCATAGGAGTACACTGCTAATATTTTGGGGGGTTTTTTTCAGTAATTTTAGCGCCTTGAGGCGACTTTTGTTGTGATTTGGCGCTATATAAATAAAATTGAATTGAATTGAATTGAATTAATTCTTCTTTTTCTGTTTGTCAATATTTGCAACACACTACTGAAAGTCCATGATTGGTCTCTTTTTCTTTTCTAGCCTGTTTTAATCATGTGCCTTTTACTTAAACTAACAACCACTACTTGAATTTGATGTATGATATGTGCTCCATGCTCTGTCATTCACTGTGGTCCTTCATTATATTATGTTATATCCTGTCACAAATAGAGGCTGGACTCGAGGCACAGCATAGGATCAATGTTCAACATCATTCTTCCCCTGACATATTTTCCTCTGAGGAGCAAGGTTGCAGTCAGAAACAGTTTGTTCATGAGTGATTTTGCACTGCCTGTTAACTCACTTAATGCACCTAGTATACCACTGGCAGGACAGGTTGAGCACAGCAATATAGCTATTCATTTTTCATGGAGAGCCCTTCCAGAAGTTTGCCGGTCAATATGCTTGACAGAGAATTATGGCAATCATTGTTCCTCTCTTAAGGCAAATGCTATGCTTTGGGGGTGTGTGTGTGTGAGCCAGTGAAAATTAGCATGTCCCCTTCCTCCATTAATATAGAACCAGAAGGATTTCTAACTAAAACAAAGAAGTAAGGCGTTTTATTCCTCACATTCACTGTCATATAAAAAACTAGTCTCCACAGCTGCTGTGAGTGAGTACAGCAGGAATGTGATGCAATGACGAATGTCAAGGCCACTGGAAGGGACCATAATCAACACAGTCACCCCAAAATTTGTAATAACATCAAAAAAAGTGTATTGATTCATGTTCAAGGAAGCAAATTTTCCCTTTTTTGTATAAATGGACATGAAAATTTCCTTCCATAGTTTGAAGGAGGTTGTTAAATAATCATAACATTTTATCTAGTCTTGTCGTCATCAGATCTATTTATTTGTGCTCATGGACACAAACAATACAACAAAGCGTACATTAGGAGCAGAAGGTAGCCGTAGCAACAAAGCTACTTTCAGTTGGAATACACTTCTTTAATAGTGGTGCTGACTGCTAAGCAAAAAAAAGGACAATTCATGTCCATGTACTGCATAAACAGATAAGTCTCATTTTATAATGTTTCGCAATGAGACTGGGTTTCATAATCCATACAATCTATACGTAGCCGGTGGCCACATCATTAACTTTTTTTTTAATAAAACAAATACAGTAGTTATTGAATACTTGATTGATTTTTTTTAGCATCAAAAACTGTACTATACTGTAATAAATCTTCTTACATTACCAGTGCATCGGATGATTACTTGTATGTGTAGAATTCTCTTAAGTCAAGCCAGTGAAAATGAGTGTTTTTATTGGCTTTCTGACTTACAGTACAACTGAAACATTTTGACCCAAAATTTATGCTAAATGTAATGAGAACAGGCACAACTCACACAGAAAGACCTGAACTGGTTGAGCAACCATTTACTGTCCCTGTTTAAGACCAGTGATCATAAATCACTGGTCTGTTTGAGATATTTGGTCTTTGCACAGCGCTGATCCTCTTCCTCCCTACATGACGTCATACATGTGAGCTTCTTTCTAATTTCACCTATATTTACTCTGTAGAGTACTGTCAAGTCATTTTTTGATTTAAAAAGGTTCTGAAGTAATGGGCATCCAGACTGCATAACTTGAATTTTGCTAAGGATAACAACATGCTCCTCTGCTAGAGACAAGACCCTTGGGAAACAGAGACTTCATTTTCCTACCTTTCCTGTTCTTACACGCATGTGTTTTTAAAAGAATGCTTCAACTTTTGTTGATGTCTCTGTGTTTTCTTTCACTTTGTAAAGCTGCAATAGCCATCTGGTAGATATTATTACTATAGTTTCATGTATTTCACAAGACTGGCTAAATGGAATACTTCTCCATTCATACCTTCTTGCAACTTTTTTTTGATTTTGTTATATCCATTTTGGATTCATTTAACCCTACTCTTTGTGTGATTGTTCATTTTTACAGTGTTCTTTTCATTGTAATTGAATGTTTCCCACCTACAGTGCCCCTGCACCCCCAAGGGAAGTTTCTCTAATTTTGCTCTTCCATTGAATTTCCTCTTTGTGTTGGGTTTGTGAGGGTTTTCTTAGTTTCACTGAATTGGATGAGAAAGCTATTGATGATTTGGCTATGGAAAGCCTAATGAGAAACTGTACTGTATGTGGTATTTGAATATTCCAAAAATGTGCGTGACCTTTATATTTTTCAGTCTTTCAACATTTAATTAAATATATCTTATTATATGTCTGTATACTTTCATCGGTTATCCAAACTTTTATTGCTCTAACTGTTGTTCACTGTCAGTTGCACAAAGACACAAATACGCCCCACCATTCATTTTTGCACCTGCTACTGTTGCTACTTGATATAATTCCTTGGTTCCATATTCTGGTTTTCTTTTCACCCTTCCCAATGTCAGTTAACTGGGTGGGCAGTGAATATAGGTGGAGCTGCCATAAATTTTTTTCAGTGTTGCATTCGATTTGGTTATTTTGAAATACTTTAGTTTTGAAGGATTAACTTTTCTTTTTTGGTAACACATCTCAAAACTTGCTCACCTTCATTGTGGCTCATCTTAGTAATTGCCAGAATTAACTTATGAAGTCATATTTCAATGAGGTGTAAAGCAGGAATTGCACGAGGAGGGAGCACAACAGCAAGCGAGATAAGTAATAAGATAAGTGAACAAGGTGAGTATATGAGGAAATGGAGGACAGTGAGGGGGAGATTGAGATGATGAAAAAGGGAGAGTGAGTGGAAAATACAGTGAGGGTAGGGGATTGAACAGTAAAAGAAAAGGAGGCGTAAAGCAGGAAGTGAAAGTGTGAGTCAGACCTTAGCTCTGGAGATGTTACCTTAAACAGTTTTACTATTTGATGTTTGCAAGCATTTATGAAACCATTAAGAGTAGCCTTTGAACTTCCCTTATCATTTCCTTTAGTGCCGGCACAGACACCAGAAAGCCTGAAGCTGGAATACAAAGCATGAATGGGTCAGCCTAAGGTACCGCATTGGAAATATCATTTCTCACTATCCTGACTGAGAATAGAGGATAAATGGAGGGAAGAGAGGTGAGGGGAGGATTTCAGAGAAAATGTAGAAACAAAAAAGAAAACTGTGAGAAATAAAAGGTGTAGTAAGATTAGGACAAGGTATGAGAAAGTGAAAAGGACATGACATGGGAGTGGATGAGGAGAAGTTGAAAGGTGGAAGTAAAAGAAATCATATGCATACAGTATGAGGACATAAAGAAGGATGGGTGAAGATGGTTATGGCCTCATTGGAATTCTGAGAGAAGAGAGGAGCTATTCAGAAGAAGGACTGGGTCTCACGTGCAGTCTGCAATTTCTTGTCTTTGTGTTTGAGTTTGGGTATGTGTGAACACACATTTCTTATTTTGTTTTTTTCAACAGAAAAAACTGTAGCAATTATTTTCATACATGATTTTCTCTTTATAATATCCAAATGTGTTATTAATTTGACAGAGTTTTATGTTTACACCAATCAAAGATTAGACAACACCAAACAATGAATAATTTCACTTTTGTAACACACACACTCACGAAAACAAAAACCCTTAGCGTATAGATAGATAGATAGATAGATAGATAGAAACTGAGCATTGCCTTTGTGGGTATGCTGTCTCATGCCTTTATGTGTTATGTCACTGATGGAATATCAAACTTCACTCTGCACCCTTAACATAGAAGCACTGTGGGCCCAAATGTACTCATCCATTACCTCTTTTTCACCAACTCAGTGCTAGTTCGAAATGTTAAATAGTTTTCATGCATTGCCATATAGATAAAAAGACTGGTATTGATGCAAGTTTTGGACCAACATAACTCCTGGTTCCAGATTTGAAGCCACTGATATCAGTGGTATGGCGGTACCACAAGAATTTCACAGAAGATACACAGGATTCAGCATGCAGATTTTGCAATGTTCTGTTTTTCCACCTGTGCGTGCTGGTTCTCTAAAGGAATCAGGGCAGCACTGGCTCAGCACCAACACCCTATCTGTGAGAGACAGGATCATGTTTGTTGTGTTGATTGGCCCCCCTCTTGTGAATCTAAAAGTAATCCTGGCAGCGAGTATTAATTGCACTGCAGATTTCTGCAGCTTTTGGACTGGTGACTCCACTGCCCACATTTGAAAGTAAGATTGTGATTCATCTTAGCAAAAATTTCCTTTAGTGCAGAAGAAAGCTTTTTTTTTTTTTTTTTTTTTTTTTTTTCTTTTTTTTTTTTTTTTTTTTTTTTTCTTTTTTTTTTTTTTTTTTACCTCTGGCAGTTCACCACTTACCTTTGTACCATTTCAAACTATTCATTGGACTTGAATTTCATTAATAAATAACTGGAAAAATTGGGGTGTTCTAAAACTTTTGACCGGTAGTGTACATTTACAAAACAATCCAGTATCTGCTTGAAAACAAAAGAACAGAATCCTTGTTGAGATGACTCTGAAACATAAACAAAATGTGGAAACATTCAAAATGCATTCCATCAAGTTATTTAAAGAAAGCTAAACAGATATAATATATCTTCGTGATGGTAGTTATTGTCATGCAAAGGTCCTTGTCTGTTTTCCTGACTTTACCATTGTTATCTGGTAATATCTTGAATATTCAACTTACCACTAATGTGCTTTCTTTGTTGCTTTCTTTTGTTGAAAACACCAGGCATTTTATCATGTTTTGATTGCATGCTGTAGAAAAGTCGGCTGTTAGACCAGCCAGGGTTTATTAGTACTTTGTTCATCATGTTGTCCATCACCCCACAGTGATACTTGGCAGTCTTGCACAAATGGGTTTTGATACCAACAATACCAATATCATTAGGCAGGAGCTAGACCTATGTTTTACTAATTGAGATGAAGAGAGATACTAGATAGAAAATATTATTGCTGAGCTGCCAAGATTTTTCTGATAAAGCTTCAGTCTTCCCTTTAACATAAGACTTATCCACTTATCCAAGGAGCATACATGTGATCAAACCTAACTTAAGTTGGAATTGAAATGGTTTCTACGCATCTTAAGCTGCAAACCTGACTTGAGTCTTTCAAAAAGAGAAAAGCCTGTGGCTTTGTGAAACAATACAATCTCAACCTTCCTTTTCCACATATAGTACTTTTATCAGGTTGATTCTTGTTTTAAAAACAAATATAGCAAATGGTATATTCCTTTTTCTAGAAAGAAAAATACATGTCCTCCCTAGAGCCCTCAAAATTGGTTAAAAAACAGTCAAGGAACTGTCACTTTTTTTTTTCTTTTTGGTCATCAAGATAAAAAAGTGACCTTATGGGCCTATAGTGGCACTGTTGGAATTTCATAAAGCTCGAGCTAAGACTTGACATCCAAGTTAAATGATTTCTTGATGGAAGTCAGAGAGAAGAACAGCTTGGGCTCTCTGACTCAAAAGCATCCAATGTACTTTTGAGTCAGAGAGCCCAAGCTGTTTTTCTCTCTGACCAAAATTGCCCAAATCCAGGATATATCTTCTTATTTCATTAATTGAAAGACAAACTTGATGAGCTACACAAGTTCTCAGAAATCCAGTTATTTTAGGCTTATCAGATGCAGTTGGTGAATGAATTCACAATTAAATATATAGTAATTCATTAAAGCACACAGAAATGTCTAAAGTTCTGCAGTTCTAAAACATTATTGGGTGTAATGCTTATCAAACCCCAATCAAAATATGTCATACATTTCTCTCGTGATTTTTTTTATTTGCATTTGGTTTTCATTGTTCTTTTCTACTAACTTTAAGGTGTTTTGTTCAGCTAAAAAGAGATGTGCACCATGATCTCAGTGTCAGTGGGTTCTCCCTTATCTCACTATGGGAACTGACTAATAGTATTTAGTCATTGCATTCTTAATTTAGATGTCATTGTTTTCTCTTTTTCATTATCTCATCCCATTTATCTCTTTATACTGTCATGCAGGAGAAGGGTAGAAGTTGTTTAGATAAGGCTAGGACACCCTCGACATTAGAAAAATCATTTTTCATACTGTGGTTTATGGTAGATTTGCTAGTGTTTCAAAAGAGGTTTTCTTTTAGTGCTGAATTTTTTTTTTTTATTAGTTTAAAGAATACAGATATACAGTTAACTACTTATGTTGTGTGTTATCATGCAGCTAAGTTCAAAGAAATCTGTCCTGGTGGAATGGGCTACACTGTTCTACCAAATCCTCCTGTCAATAAGCCAGTTTACCAGGAGCCCATTGACCCGTTACCACCCCAGCCCCTACCAACGCCAGAGAGACCAGTGGAGGCTTTTGGAACACCAGAAGAGATTATACCAGGTGAGTCTTGCGTCATTAATAATTAACAGTTAATTACCAGTACATGTTCATTTGGTTTAGTCAGTATTTTATGTGTTCTGAAACGCTATACATGTCATGGCTAGGGTTTCAGATGGACTCAAAATGCAGACTTGTGGATTCACAGTTCAGTGCTTTTATTTACAGTGAGTGATTCAACAACAAATGACAACTGAAAGATTTTGTAGTTAATGAATAGTTAAAGCTCCAAGGCAGACAGATCCACAACTTCCCAGTCAGTCACAGTCACAGGAAAGCACCAGCTTAATCAGATCCTCAATCCTTCTTTCCACAAGATCACTCTCTCTCAGGATTACTCATACCCAGGGTCCAGATATCCTGTGCAGAAGTGAACAGAAAGTAAGTCATGGTCTCACAAGCCAAAGCAGACAAACGTTCAAACACTGGAGAGCCAGTTCCACTAACTGTTTCTCAGTTAACAATCCAGCGTCGACTGGATGTCTTCAAACAGGGGCCTCAGTAATATGTGGAAGAACCATACACAGCCACAACAGCCTGGCACCTGTAACGGTTTTTAAGGGCTGACAGGGTGAGGAAACTGACTTCTTGTGGTGTTGGCTTCTTGGGACCCCCACTTCGCAGCCTCTCTCTGACATCCTACTTTATATGGAACTTGGCCTTCAATTTGGAGCTTGAAGTTGAACATCAGCTTGAAGTTGCCCTGTGGCACGGGCCCTATCGAGATCAGGCAGATGTGGCATGCTTGGAGCAGACACCAACTGACCACCGTAACAAGGTCCACGCTCACAGGTGCTGCCAATTAGGCACCTGACTGTCAGCACCTGGGGTACCAGAAGCTCAAAACAAGAGTCAATAGCAGAATAAGCTGTTTGGCATTGGCAGAGAAGATTTGGCACGTTTTTCATGGGTGCAACCCACATACTCAACTCTGCTGCTCAACCCACAAATTCATTTTCCTTACAAATGTGGCACCATTTAAGGGGAAATATACAGGCTTTCCAATGGCATAAGATTTATTGCCAAAAGCACTGTTACAACAAAGAAATAATCGACCAACCACAAATTTCCTTACTTTGTGTGCTAAGTTTATTTTAGTCCAAATGGTGATTACTATTTAAAGTACAAATAGGATTTATATTATCTGACATTTAAGTCAAAACTTTTCCTTTTGCAATTTGATAAATACTGATTCGAATTTCAATTTACATACATATACTGTCCATACCAGTGAAATCTTCTGGATGCTTTACATAAACACTGAATCTGGTTCACCTGTTTGTATTTAATCTCATTCCACATCTACTGAAAATTTGACTGAACCTGTTATTCTTATACCAGTCAGATAATTCTGATACTGTTTTCCAATGCAGATTTTGCATTTTAAGATTTAAACAAGCAGAATGATTTTTGAGACATGAGTCTTTTTGCCTAATCATCTGAGCCAGTGGTTCACAAACCTGTAATCTAACATATGTGAAGCACAGATGCTTCAATTTTAATTGTGTTATCTTTAATCTTTTAGATACTGACAGCTGAAGAGAGACTGGAAAGTAGAGAAATGGAAGGAGCAAGACACAGCAAAAACCTAGTACATGGTACTGTTAAGGTCCTGGCGTAGCAATGCATTTGCACTATTTCAGAGTCATATATATTATATTATTGGATCAGAATTACTGATTCATTAATATTGCAGCTGGGGATGATTGGAATTACTTAGCACTGGGTAGCTTTATTTGTGATTTAGATTTTAACATCTGCAAAAGAAGAAGTAACTAAAGCTTTAAAATAAATGGTACAGGGTACAAAGTGCAATATTTGCATCCAAAATATAGTGGCGCACAAGTAGAAAGTTGCATAACATAGATATATACTGCTCAAACACATCAAATCTCAATGGGAAAAAAATCATGCTGGGTGTCTATACTGACATGGATTGGATACAAAGGGATGCCATGTCATTTGATAGAAATGAAAATCATCAACCTACAGAGGGCTGAATTCAAAGACACCCTGAAAATCAAAGTATAAAAAAATGATGCAGCAGGATAGTCCATTTTGCCAAAATTTCATTGCAGCAACTCAAAATGGTACTCAGTAGTTTGTATGGCAGAGGTGTTCTATTGGATTTAGATCAGGTGAGTGTTGGGGCCAGTCAGTGGTATCAATTCCTTTATCCTCCACGAACTGCTTGCATACTCTCACCACATGAGGCCGGGCATTGTCGTGCAGCAGGAGGAACCCAGGACCCACTGCACCAGCATAGGACCTGACAATGGAACCAAGGATTTCATCCTGATACCTAATGGCAGTCAGGGTGCCGTTGCCTAATCTGTAGAGGTCTGTGCATTGCTCCATGAATATACCATCACTGACCCACCACCGAACTGGTCATACTGAATAATGTTACAGGCAGCATAAAGTTCTCCACAGCTTCTCCATACCCTTTCACATCTGTCACATGTGCACAGAGTGAACTTGCTCTCATCTGTGAAAAGCACAGGGTGCCAGTGGTGGACCTGCCAGTTCTACTATTCTATGGCAAATGTCAATCAGGCTCCATGGTGCCGGGCAGTGAGCACCGGGCAGTGAGCACAGGGCCCAACATCCTCTATTGGGCCCTGTGCTCACTGCCCGGCACCCTCATGAAGTCTGTTTCTGATTGTTTGGTCAGAGACATTCACACCAGTGGCCTGCTGGAGGTCATTTTGTAGCTCTGGCAGTGCTCATCCTGTTCCTCCTTGCACAAAGGAGCAGATTCCGGTCCTGCTGATGGGTTAAGGACCTTCTACGGCCCTGTCCAGCTCTCCTAGAGTACCTGCCTGTCTCCTGTCTCCATGCTCTTGAGACTGTGCTGGGAGACAGAGCAAGCCTTGTGGCAATGGCACATATTGATGTGTCATCCTGGAGGAGTTGGACTACCTGTGCAACTTCTGTAGGGTCCATGTATCACCTCATGCTACCAGTAGTGACACTGACCCTAGCCAAATGCAAAACTAGTGAAAAGATTTTTAGTGGCTGTAGCTCAGGAGGTAGAGCAGGTCAACTATTAATCGGAAGGTTGGTGGTTCGATCCCTGGCTGCTCCAGTCTGCATGCCAAATATCCTTGGGCAAGATACTAACCCCAAGTTGCTCTCCGATGCATCCATCGGAATGTAAATGTGTGTGAATGTTAGAAAGCACTTAAGCATAGAGAAAGTGCTTGTATGAATGGGTGATTGAGGCATGTTGTATAAAGTGTTTTGAGTGCTACGGGACAGTAGAAAAGCTATATAAGAATCAGTCCATTTAGCATTTATCAAAGATGAGAAGGGAAAAAATGTCAGTGTCCTCCACATGTGAAACCATTCCTGTTTGGGGGTTGTCTCATTGTTGCCCCTCTAGTGCACCTGTTGTTAATTTCATTAACACCAAAGCAGCTGAAACTGATTAACAACCCCCTCTGATACTTAACTGACCAGATCAATATCCCAGAAGTTTAACTGACTCTGATTAAAAAGTGTTGCTTTAATTTTTTTGAGCAGCGTATTTCATTAAAGTAGAAATGTAGTATGTTTAAGCTGTTCTTGAGTAAAGTACTTGAGTACATATACTAAGTTACATTCCACCACTGGTCCTGTCTATACTGTTATCCAATGGTGCTGGGTATTGTAAGATCAACAGTACTCCAGTCCAACTGCATTGGTGGAGGTGTGCAATCACTTTTTGGAGGGGATGCAAATGCAAATGGATGAATTCATTCAAGCATTCTTTATTTTACTTCTGTAGTAAAACATCTCCACATGTACAGTATTTTGTCAGGCTGGCTTGAATTTGTGATGCAAATGTGTATGGTCCCATGAGGATAAACCCTAATAACTTTGATGGAGTTTTCTTCCACAGGTCAAAGAATCACAAGTGTTGAACACTTTGGTTTATCATCAAACACCTGCATAACTACTGACATTCCCATAAGCATTGGGTGCACTTTCTGTTTAGTGCTGATAAAGAAATGCTGGCATAGAGGCAGTAGCAATTAGCTCAAACACCACTGTATCTTAGTACAGCGCAATGGAACTCATAGCATGGCTGTAGACTTATTATAGTAATTTGTGGATTTCTGTATGAAAACTTGGTAAAACTGGATATCAATGCTTCTAAAATAGCCCTTGATTGGAGGAAGACATGTACATACATAGGGCTGCATGATCATGACCAAAATGATTATCACTATTATTTTAATCAATACTGAGATCACGATTATTTGGCAAAATTATTCATTGATTTTAGTGACAAAAATATTTTTTAATGTCAAAAAAACTCACTGCTTTAACATCCACATGGTGCAACATTCCTGCAATGTACTAATCTTTGCATCAAAATAAAACTGATCGTTCTTGTTCACCTAAATTTGGTGCATCTCAAGAACAACAACAAAAAAAAAAGTACCAGTACCAGAAAATTAAATTAACACAGCACTGCTTTCACTTTTACGTTTTTTTTAAATTTCTGTAAATTAATAAAATAAGGTGTTTGTTCACCTGACCTTAGTGCATCTAATAGAAGCAAAATATATCGTCTTTAACTCCATCCATTGTACCTTCATGATGGATGTGACTAAAATTTGAAACACTTGCAGCTGTAAGATTCCTCTACATTTCCCATGCATCATTTTGAATGTAGCGCAGGTTTTGCCACTTTGGAAAATGTAATTGCGTCAGGGGATAACATATCTTTTGTCCAGTATGTTTACCATTTTCCAGAAGCTTTCGTTACTCATCATATTTATTGGACACTTCTCTTTGGCCAAATGGGATGTGATTGCGTTGGTTTCATTTTGCCTTTGTGAACAGGCTCGCTTTTATGGATGCCTGAGCTGACGTGAGACGATTCACATTAGCAACCATTGCATTGGTTTTCTTAGCCTTCATTCATTCATGGTACTGCAGTTTGTGGTGGGTTTTCAGGCAGTTGAATAAGTTAGTTGTGTTATTTGCAGTGCAGACACAACTGTAGAGACACAACTCTGGATTTAGGACAAGTGATCAAATCAGAGTGCAACAAAGTATTTCCAAACAACGGATATCAAGGGATATGTTCTTCATTGTCTGTAGTGCCAGACATTTGAATTTTGTTGTATATCTGTCTTTTAATGCAGTGTTACTCATCCAGACTAGTCCGGGAAACTCCAAGCTGCATGGTGCAGGGAAGAGCTACACTATATTGCCAAAAGTATTCTCTTGTCTGCCTTCACATGCATATGAACTTGAGTGACATACTATTTTTATCCATAGGGTTTAATATGATGCACCCTTTGCAGCTATAACAGCTTCAACTCTTCTGGGAAGGCTTTCCACAAGATTTAGGAGTGTTTATGGGAATTTCTGACCATTCTTCCAGAAGCACATTTGTGAGGTCAGACACTGATGTTGGACGGGAAGGCCTGGCTCGCAGTCTCTGCTCTAATTAATCCTAAAGTTGTTCTATCGGGTTGAGGTCAGGACTCTGTGCAGGCCAGTCAAGTTCTTCCACACCAAACTTGCTCATCCATGTCTTTATGGACCTTGCTTTGTGCACTGGTGCGCAGTCATGTTGGAACAGGAAGGGGCCATCCCCAAACTGTTCCCACAAAGTTGGGAGCATGAAATTATCCAAAATGTCTTGGTATGCTGAAGCATTAAGAG
>VUQS01060290.1:0-13951 GCA_015108495.1 Heterochromis multidens
CTCAAACATCCTGGACATAAACTGTTCAAACTGCTGCCTTCAGGCAGGTGCTACAGATGGCTGTTTACAAAAACCAGACATCACAGAGACAGTTTCTTCCCCCAGGCTGTCACTCTGATGAACACTGTGAAATAACCCACTGTAATATCATTCAGGTCATATGCACATTGCACTACTCAGTTTTGTACTTATAGTTTCCATAGTTTCTTAAGACTTTCTGTAACTTGTTCTTTCTTACTTTTATCTCTTTTGTCTTTTATCTTTCTGAACTACTCACACCAGCCCGTCCGGCACCAACAACCACGTCACGTTCAAAGTCACTTAAATCACCTTTCTTCTCATTCTGATGCTCGGTTTGGATTTCAGCATATCTACATGCCTATGTTGCTGCCATGTGATTGGCTGATTAGATATTTGTGTTAATGAGCAGTTGAACAGGTGTACCAAATAGAGTGGTGAGTTTATTTTTAAACCTCTATTGTAGGTGTCGATGCACTGGAAAGCAAACAAACCAATTGTCATGCAAGTTCCTGGTGTGTTGTTAGGGTTATATATTGGGCTACAGGGCTATTTCATCTCACCAGTCATTATACGGTGCTACAAAAAAGCAGTGAATTATACTGAGTAATGATCCCATCGAGATGAACTGGCAGAACCTTTATGCTCAAAAAATAAAATAGATATAGCATTTGCTTCCCTACTAATCGGCAGTATGTGATACAGCGTGAGGCACAAGTCCGTTCCAAACACTGAAAATACATCCAAATAGATTCTGATGCACTCGTCACACTTTTACTTTTATGCTTCATTGAAAATGCATTAAAACATCACACCACTTTGGCACATCAGACCATGAATCATTAAAGCCTTAATGGTTCCAGGCCACATTACATCCAAGTATTATTCCAGTTTACGAGTGCAAAGACATTATCGTCTAGATGAGTAATTTGAATAAGTTCGTCATGCATTTTAAATTATGAGAACTGTAACTAGTCATCTATTCTCTTTCTCTCTCTTTCTTTATGCCAGTGAGTGTGTGAGAGAGAGTATGTGTATTTTAATTGAAACTTTTGTGACATTTAAGAGTTGTTTGCAAGAAATGAAACTCTCAGAACCGTCATATAATGCCACAGCATACTGCTGCAGGCTTGGAAAACATCAGTCTATTCTACTGGGACCTGCCTGAACATAAATAATACATTGTCTCTCAGAGCAAAGTGAGCTAATTAATAGGAACATTTCGTTAGCTAATTAGCAGTGTGGGAGAGAACAATTTTTCAACCCCCATAAGGCACCAAATATCGAAAGTCAGAGAAAAGGATTTAAAGTCATAGAATGAAATACAAGATGGATGGCTTATGATAAAGGACATAGGCAGGTTGAAAGAAGACAAAAGAGACTGTGTTAAAGGGATGAATATTTGATTTAATCTGAGCTCCTTCAGAATATCAATTCATTATATGCTGCCAGAATCTAATCTAAAGTGGATCTAGCCTGCTGCATTTGACATCTCTTCTACTATATGTATATATACATATATATATGCATCTCCTCAAACACAAACCACATCAAGTGTCCTCTTGAAAGTCAAATCCAAGGGCCAAATATATTATCATTTAAAGTCGGGGCCTATGAAAAGAGTGAGAAAAGATAAAGGGAAGAAAGGTTGACTACAAGGGGAGCACTAATAGAGCCATAGTTTTAGTACACATGCTGACATCTACCAATCACAAATCTGCTGTAATTAGCTTACAATACAGGGAGAAACGCTTACCCTGGCCATCGGTGTTTATAAAGGTTTTGTAGTGACAACCTGACTCATAGCCACTGTTAACAGGACTTCTGTTTAGCAATGACATAATTATGCAATCTGAATTGATCCAAAGTAAAATAATGTAACTCTGGGTCACACAGACACAGGTCACCGCAACACGCCAGTTTTCTGTTTGAGCTGCAGCGACCGCATGATAGCAAACAAACACACAAATGCAATCTGGGCAAGATCAGGAAAAAAAAAATTACTCTAAATTCTTTCTCATCGACACATGAAGGGGAGTGGAACAGAGCGAGAGTGGGAAGAAAAAAGGTCTTGACAGGAAAGAGATGTAAGTCTCCAGTCTGCTGCTCCACATAGGGAATTTGGGAGCAGCAAATTGATCAATAATATATTGATATTCTTAGTGAACTTTTCTTTCTTTGAGAATTTTATGTAAATGATTATCAGATAGTTTGATGCTTAACTACTGCAGCGTGAATGTATGTACACATGTACTCCACCTGTTTTCCTTTTCAGTCCAAATAAGTTGTCCCACAGTGCAGTTAGTACTGTTAGTACTGTTTTACATTTGTCAGGATTTAAAGTGTGGAAAATGTGCTTCACACCTGTTTTCCTTAAAATCACATAAACTTTCAATTATGTTTAAACTTAGAAGACCCAAGCAGATGTTTAAAAGCATCTTGATGATTGTGATTGTTCTCATTAATTATTAAAAATGGAATATTAGTCTGGTAGTACCAACATGAAGAGGAAAAAGAAGAAACTCAGCAAATATTTATGGTTTCTATATCTTATATGACTTGCACTCACTGGCCAATTTATTAGGTACATTTGTTCAGCTGCCTGTAAATGCGCCCAGTCACATAGCAGCGACTCAGCACATTTGGGCTTGTAGACATGGTCGAGACAACCTGCTGAAGTTCAGACTGAGCATCAGAATAGAGAAGGTGATTTAAGTGACTCTGACAACAACATGGTTGTTGGTGCCAGACAGGCTGGTCTGAGTATTTCAGAAACTGCTGATCTACTGGGATTTTCCCACACAACCATCTCTAGGGTTTACAGAGAAACCTGAAAAAGAGAAAATAGCCAGTGAGTGGTGAAAATGCTTTGTTTATGCCAGAGGTCAGAGGAGAATGGCCAGACTGCTTCGAGCTGGTAGGAAGGCAACAGAAATGCAAACAACCACTTGTTACAACCAAGGTATGCAGAAGAGCATCTTTGAACACCCAGTACTAGCAAGGTGTACTAGCAATAAAGTGTCCAGTGAGTGTATATGTCTTATGATAATATGATTTACTCATATACTACATAAATATATGAATGAACCATAAATGAAGCAAATATCATGTTTAATATGAAGAAAGGCAATGTCATGAGTAAATCACTGCATAACCATTTACTGTTGGAGAAAGTGGGAAATTCTTCTAATTATTTTATTTTCTTTACTTTTCCATGTGTGTATGGGAGCATCATGAGGTAAAAAAAAAATTACTGCACTGTGAATGGAGTCAGCTTGCCATATTTGGATACAACCACACGGACATTCAGTGATCTAAATGACTGCTAACGTGGTTCTCATATTAAGCACTGACAACAGATGGTTAGAGGCACTCTCACATTTTCCCAATTCCACAAGGTTTTTACCATGCTCGTGGCTCCAAAATAACAGATTTTAATGAAGATGATGATCACCCAACTTTTCCTCTTGTGACATGCACCATGAGGCTGTCAATTGGTTTTGAGATGTAAATCTCATACCCGCCAAATAAAACAGCATTTTCATTTATGTGTGTTAGCATACTGATGTTGGAAGCACCAACAATTTGCCAGTGACCAGTACATCTGTATTACAGTATGTTGCCAGGAAATCTGGTATATGGCAGGTCTGTTTTTACAAGTAAAGTAAGCAAGAAAACATGCTGCTATTTATTTGTGTGTTTGTGTGTTATGCAATACATAGGAAATGTTTTATCATGTGTAAGTCTGAAATGCTGACAGGCCTTCTTGTCCTGTTTTATCCTTTTATTTTCCAGCATGATTAGACGGAACCTGGGTCAATCTACTCGCTCCATCTATCTGGGACTGGCATGTCTGTCCCTCACCCTCCATCTCCTTCTGGCATTTTTTTGCCTTTCAGTCCTCCAAACTGCCTGTGTCTTCCCCACCTCATCTTCCTCCTCTTCCTCCTCCATTCCAAGAACTGATACTCAGCATCATGACTCTGTCTCCCAGCCCTCTGCTTCTGATGGCGCCTCCTCAAACAAACTGCAGAGGCGCCCCCACAATGAAGTGCATCACAAACTGACTGCAAACATGTTACACCATAAAGACAAAGACTCATTTAGTGAGGTCACTGAAAAGGCAAAGAAACTGATTGGAGTTGGAAAAATGATTCAGAAAGTCAATGGTCCTGCTAAGCTAGAGGCACTGTTCAAGCATCCGCTGTACAACCTGCCACACCCAGAGCTGCAAAAAGATGATTGGCTACTGAGACTGAAAACAGATGAAGATGCAAAGGATACAGAAAGTCAGGAAGAAGAGAAGAAAGACACCTTTCCTAATGACAATGAGTGGTGAGTAAAAAAGATGGAGAAAACAGATTAATAACATGGAAACAAGAAGTGCATAGAAAATAACCTGGCCACTGTTCTACATCATGGTGAATCTCCCCTAGAATAATAACATTGCTTTCTTTCTTCTTGAAGCTGCCCTGCTAACATTCAAAGGTTTGGCTTTCTTTACTGATATAGCTATGAAGTATCCATACCATCTAGTAGACCTTTATAGTCATCAGCTAGTGACACCATGCAGTTCTTGGGTGTGAAAACACTATTGGATTGTCATGAATTTTGAAAAACATTAAGTTTTTGTAAAACTTACAGTGTATAAAATGTGTTGGACTGTGCCCACAAAACAATTGGCATTTAAACTTTCTAACACAAAAAACTAAATTATAAAGCAATATTCAGTTTTTCTTGCCAGATAGAAAATATTATACTACTAATACAAATCGATTAGAAAGCAAACCTTTAATGTTTTAACCCTCAGCATTTTTTAGTCATGTGAAATAGAAAGTACACACAGGACATAATAAAAAATAATCTGGTTCTTAGCAGGTTTTAAAATTAAGTAAATACAACCTCAGACAAATGACCCCACGTGGCATATAACCTCAATGAACTGAATCAGCATTGTAAAGAATAGTGGGCCACAATTCCTCCACAACCATGTGAGAGACTGATAAAGTGAAACAGAAAAGAATTACATCAAGGTAGTGCTGCTAAAGGTGGTTCTACAGGCTACTGAATCATGGGATATACTTAGGTTTTCACACACAGCTTCTGCATTTTGGCTGAGTTTTTGTTAAATGAATAATGACATGATGTAATATGTCACAACCTGGTAAGGAATGAATGATTTTTCATTATGTCCTGATACGCAAAAGCTTAGAATTGAAAGAGGGTGTACTTTCTATTTCATATGACTTTCACCTTGTTGTTATAAGCATGTTAGCATACTGTCACTAGCACTTACCGTATAGCTCCACTATGCCTTTGTACAGCCCCAGTAGCATGGCTGTAGACTCTTTAAATCAGAACAGACTGTACAACAAATTATTGCCAAACAGTTTCATGCTTAGAAATAACTATTAAAAGAATACAGTACCCCATTATCTCTTAGCCATGAGGCTCGCGTCCCTTTGTGCCGCCAAATGAATATATTGCAATAGAAGTTCATTTTTATATCACTGTGTTGCTCAACTTTCCACAGTGTTGCTGTCTCTTGGACTTTTAACACATTTTCTTGATTAAATTTTACAACTGCAGTTTGTTTCATATCTAAAACCCAGCCTAACCTAAACTGAATTTCTGTTCATTACTGGCCAATTCTGCTTGTTTAATAGCATTACCTCTACATTCTCTCCTGAAGGCAAAGTGCCAGTCAGGAGGAAGGCTATGACAAAGTCACATGGACAACCGATGTGGAGACCCACCCTCCCTGGCTGCGGTTCCACCTGGGCATCTCTCGCTGGGAGCTGTACAACAGGAAAGACCCCAACCTAGCTCAGCTTACTCACTATTTGGCAATACAAAGTATCCTTGGCGCAGGTGAGCAAATAAGGGAGTAGGTGGGTTAACAGGCCAAAGAGAAGAGAGAGAAAGGATGGGGCCAGGGAAAAGTGCCAGACACAGAAACATCAGAAAAAGGGGAACAGTTTCTTCTTAATGAATCTCCATTTTTTTTTTTTATCTTTCTGTCCCTAAAAACTACATCCTGAAATGTGACTTTGGTTGTTTTGCAATTCCACAGTGGAGGGAGTCAATTAGCAAACCTGCTGTGGCCATTGTCCTTTAGAAATGTTCTGTCAAAACATCAATCTATAATCTGTACTGTTTTTAGGGTGACTAAAAAAAGGGACCTCTAAGGACTGCATAGCTCGATACAGCAAGTTTAAATTTAAAAACTGACCTTATCATTACTTTGCTTTTTTGTACTTGTGGTAAATTTTTCTTTATGCACATTTAGATTCCTCTTAACAGTTACAAAGTCACAACCATGCTGCTTTCTCATTTTAACTGATCCATTATTACAAACTAGCTAATCTGTTAGAGAGCCGTAGGCAAGACTGAGTATTCACTGAGTGAATACAATAGTGTGCCAAAGCTTATATTTACAGCAGTGAGCATGAGATCTTTGGGGAAACAAGACACACATATAGGATGATAAAGGCACACACTGATGTATGCAAATAAAATGACAAAACACATTTACAGAGAATGAAAGAGCAAACCCAGGAGGATTAGGCACACTCTTATGTAACCCACAATTCTTTTTGGTCACAAAGTGAGAGTGTGAGGAAGGTGGATATGTGAACATATATAGATTTCTTAGAGGCTCAAGAATTACTGCATACACGCTCTGGAACAGTGACCAAAGCTTACAAACAACATATGGAATAACATTCAATTATAATTACAAACAGAGGGCCAGTGTATAGATGTTCAAAGAAGAACTTATAGCATTGATATGCACTGTCATATTCTCTTGCATGGCTCTCCATTAATGTAACTGCATGCATTCAGACTTGTTTGTAGGTCCTACCTAGTATTAATATATGTTGAGATACTGTCAGATTAATGGAAAGAGTGCTGAATGAGGCTATAAAATCACATGCAGCAGGCCCACAATAATAGACACTGACCAATCTACACAAGTGCTTACATGTATACTGGATGAACATGTACTATACACAAACACTAAATACAAGCATAAAATATTTATACACTTCCCCTTGCATCAACATATGCCTATGCCTACATGTTCATTTTGTGTTTGCTTGTCTCAGACAGGCATTCCCATCCTCAGCATGCTGCAGAATGAATAATGTATTGAGATTTGTGTTATATGGTGCAGATTAAGCACTAATCTCAGCTACAGGCTAATTTTCTCACTGTGTCATCCCTTTTTTTTTCACATTTAGCACTCACCCCGCCACAGTGCATGGGCCTATATCTTATGTAAATTTGGGTACATTTTCCAATTATTCACAATTAGAAATATTAATTATGGATCAAAATGTTGCACGACTTGGTTTATATTGGCAATTTCTTTCTATTCATTTACAGGACTTCCTCACAGAGCCACGGTTTGCAGCAAATAAAAGCTTTTTCTTTTTCTGAAACTCAGATGCCTTGTTTTGAACTAGTTCACTTGAAAGAGAATGAACACATGCTTCACATTGCCCAGTTGTCTGAAGTGTGGATAGAGTGGGTCAGGTTTGATGGGATGAAAGAAGGGGAAACAAAAAAAATCAAAACTGTCTGATACAAACCTCAGTGAAGGTAAAATGGGGTGAAATTATTGGCAAAGCATATTAATGATACACTAATCGCCTTGTTTATAAGCAGCAGGGGATGTTTTAAGGTATCATAAATATGCATAGGCTTTACAAAAATAATCTATGCATTAGTATTACAAATAATGATGCATAATAATGTGCCATTACACTAAGAAAATCAATTTTATCCAGGTTTTGTTGGAGTAATGCACAAAATGGAGGTGGCAGTTGGTGCTTTGACTATAAAACAGGCCACCATGTGGAGGAACTGGTGTAATGCACTGCAGTGAATCATAACTGTATGCATCCCTGCTACGTGTTTCTTATCAGTGGCTGATGAATATCATAAAGAGTGAGTGTGTAAGCAATGATCTGCCTTTGTATTATTACTGGACTATCTACATCCATTCTTTTTGTGTCTTTTAGTTCAAAAGAAAGGAGGCACCCAACTGAAACTGCTCATATCGTTCCCAAATTATGGACAAGCTCTGCTCAAACCCATGAAGTAAGACACCGGTGCAATGCAACTGACTGAGAAACATTCATTCTGACACTGTGTTTGTTGCTCCAGTTTTGTGATGCTGACTAGTAAATGACAACATGCGCTTATAGCAACATGTTTCTGTGTGTGTGTGTTTGTTGCACAGACAATCCAGAGATGCAGAGACTGATGTGAACCTCTTCTACTTCTCTGACTTTGAAAGACACAACGCAGAGATCGCTGCCTTTCACCTTGACAGGTACACATCATCACACATCCTACCAGCAGGTAGCAGATGTCCTTGTGGGTAGGCGCACAACAGGTGACTCTTCAGTGTAAACAGGTTTATATAGCACTCAGTGGTAACTGAATGATAAAACCTGACCAGGTGTTCCACCCTTACACTTTCCTGGACAGCAAAGAGAAAAAGCAGTGCTTGCTCTGTGTCACTAACCCCACTGTGGTGCCCTTGAGCAAGGTCTTGACCCTGGTGCACCTGTGGAGCTGTGCTGGGCAGCTTTCAGGTGTGACAGTGTAATGTGTGAATGTGATGACAGTGTTCCAGTAAAAGAGACGTTACTGCTCCACATAAATAAAGATTAAAAAAAAAAAAAAACACTTCACTTGTGCTTGCTGACACTTGGTGTTCCCTTTTTTAATGTATTTTCTTTGGACCCGCTCCCATCTCTCTGTCTCGTTCTGTATCTTCCCCCTTCTCAGATTGCTGGGCTTTAACAGAATCCCTCCAGTGGTTGGTCGGCTCATCAATGTTACCACAGAGATCAAAGAGATTACCACCGACCACAGGCTGTCTAAGACCTTCTTCACTTCCCCTGGTATGTGTGCGCATGCATATGTTTAATTATGGGCCCATGCCAGCACACAGTTTATCACAAAGAAAAGCATATGAATCCTCCCTTACCACTAAAATCTAAAAGTTGTATTTGACTCTCTCTAGCCGGGAACGTGTGTTTCTATGGGCAGTGTGAATACTACTGTTCAGTAGAGCACCCGGTGTGCGGTCAGCCACATATGCTGGAGGTTTCCCTGGCTGCCATGCTACCTGACCTTGCCATTGCTCCTCGCAGGTCTTGGAGGTCACCGTGGAGGCGATCTTACAGCCGCACCAAGCTTGCACAGTGGGTTCACAGTCTGACTAACAAATACCAGTCTAGTTTAATACAACTGAATGAAGTATATGTTTAGAAACTTCCTAACTGTAAGTAGGAAAATACCTGAATGACATTATATTGTTCTCAGCTGAGTGGCCTGTTCTGAAACGAGACTTGTAGGACTCTAGGAGGTTGGTTCGATGTTGTAGTTTCTTAATGGTATTTCTTTTTAAAGGTACAACTATTCGCATTAATTGTTAATCAGTCACTAATGATCACAGTACTATTCTTTTAAACAATCTGAACCCCTGCTCAATGGAATAATAATTACTAGCCTTTAAATAATACTGCCTACAATCTAATACAGGCAATAGAGGATAATAGAAACAGTAATTGCTTGTCTTTTAGGTATTAGTATAATATTGTCTATCACCCAACTCTGAACGTTCGATGAGTGTATGCCATAGACTATAAATAAAGATAAACAGTCTTATTCATAGTATGGTCTACAGCGTTTACAGAATCATGAGTGTTTGCTGTCCTCTAGTGGTATCAGTGAAGATCTGCAAGATTTGTATATGGAAACCTTCTTTAGCTCATTTAAATTTACAGACTCAAATACATATACAACATAACCAGAATCTGCACTCTATTTAATTATAAACTTTAGAATTCAAACACCTCTGTGAACCTAAATTCAAAAATGAGGTGACAGCAAAGGCAAAGTGCACTAGCTCAAACCCCAAAAGCAATAAAATATAAAGAGAAACAATGAAAACTATGAGGGGCCATCATCTGTTTTCCTTAGTTTGTCTGAATGTCTATCTTCTCTTTTTCCCAGGTGGGAAAAAGACCCAGCCTACTGTGATACAGTGAAACAGACACCTCCTTACAACCAAGGAACCAGACTGGTGGATCTCATAGATATGGCTGTCCTGGACTTCCTCATGAGTCAGTTTGCCCAGTTGTTTGTTGGTTAATAGGAGTCACTCATCTGTATCTGTTTTTTCGGAGGAATTTCAGCAATCTATGAAATTAGTAAATTAGTAAAGTAGCAGTGTCATGTTCCATTCAAATGTATTGAATGGAACATGACATTGCAAGTATTTTTTTTAATAGTATTTATAACATTGACAGTACCATGAAACTTAAGTGATACTTGATTGTTTTTCATTTGAAGGCAACATGGACAGACATCACTATGAGACTTTTGAGCAATTTGGCAATGACACTTTTTTTCTGCACCTTGACAATGGACGGGCGTGAGTACTTCAAACACATTTCATTTCATCTCATCTCAGATTATTGAGAGTTCTGCTGTTACAGTTTATTTCTTCCTCAGGTGTCAGTGTTTTACTCATTATTCATTTAGTTAGTTTTTCATCATTAAATGTTTTTGATGTTATTTTTAGGTTTGGGCGTCACTCTCAAGATGAGCCATCTATTCTAGCTCCTTTGCAACAGTGTTGCAGGTAAAACAACACAAAAGATGCCTGTGCACTGACAAATGAAGGATGGGAGGAGAGGTGTAAGAACAGTTACTGTCAAGTTTTCAAGTGTGCATAGACCTACAAGGTGGGGTAGAAAATTTCAATTCTAGTATAGAAGTGTATTATGTACAGTAACATTACTGCAGCAAGATATCTAAAAACAACTAAACTAATGTAATTTGTTGCCTGATGGACTTACATTATCCTTACATTACCCCATTCTCATGAGCATGATATCTTAGAAACAGCTTGAGAGAATATTTTCAAATTTGGCAAAAAAAAAACATTCACAGCTCATTTAAGATGAACTGATTTGATTATGGTGTCCAAAGGTTAAATCACTGTTAACCTCTCATATGTCTGATTGTCATCGATGGAATATCTCCTGTACACCTCACCTTAAAGAAATTCTTCTGCCTGTAACCTCACAAAATATGTCACATGAATGTTTAATAGAAGAAGATTATAATACAGAGGTCAAAGGTCACTGTGGCCTGATGATGTTCTGCTAAAACTTTTTTCTGGTCATTATATTTCACTTAGGAAAAACAGAAGACTGTGACCACATTTTAAATTTAGACAGTACTGAAACTATGGGCCGCTAATCTTGGATACCCACCTTGAAATTAGAGCAGTTGTATAGCTCTTGGATGCTGCCAGCCTAAAGCAGCAGCATATGCAGCAGCTTCCATATCTGAAGCTTTGTCTGCTGTTATGACTGCAACTTTGTGTTCCATCAGAACCAGCTTTACTTGCCAAATAGAAGTACACCTTATATATTTTTATTATTAAATTTCTACAAAGGCTTTACTATAGCTATGATATGATATTCATGCCAAAATTTCATCGTGGCTTGTGGCATTTCCCAAGCTGCTGTATACAGTAATGTTGCAATAACATTCAAAACACTCATAAAGGCATTTTTTATGTGATTGCTTTGGCCACAGTTAATTGTGAAGGGCGAGCCTACTTAATGTTAGCTACAGTAGCTCAATTGGTATTCAAGTTATTAAATGGTAAGTTGGCAATTAAAATTATATTAGCTAATGTTAATTGTATCTCATTTGTTAGAATAAAATAACATAATCTAAATATATTTGAAGAAATGCAACATGACTAAAACTTTAATACATAACATTGTTCAGGAATAGGATTTGTGCCTGAGTCAAGCCAGTAGTGGTGTAAACAACAATGCATGATCTCAGCATCAAACATCAAACTATGTCTTTTATTAATGTTTAATTGAGAGATGACCAGTGATGCAAATCCTGTGCTGTAGGTTTACGTTCATATGGTGAAAGGATTTTTAAGCTTAAATGCTTTATAAAATTCCAGATGTATCAGTTAAAATATCTTTCTTTCACAATTTTTATTTTTCATTGTTTCCTTTGTCAAAATCTCTTCACTCTCCCTGTGTGACCTATCTCCACAGGATCCGTCATTCCACCCTCCTCCGCTTGCGTCTGCTGTCTCTTCCCAATTTCCGTCTGAGCGACGTTATGCGGGAATCGTTGACTCAGGATCCTTTGTCACGTGTGGCCTCTCTCCTCTCTGAACCACACCTGTCTGCTTTGGACCGACGCCTTGTAAAAGTCCTGCAAGCGGTGCAGACCTGTCAGGAAAAGCATGATGATGTCATTTACAATGACTTGGAAACACATCAAGGACTATGGTCAGCTGTTACAAGACTACGATCAATGGCCTGACTGAAAATAGAAAAAAATGCAATTATAGATTAGATATAGAGTACATACAGTGTCTGTCTCATTTTTACAATACCTTTTTTAATATTTTGAGTAACAGCAACAGAACAAACAAAATGAAAACTGAAATAAAAATAAAAAGAGAAACAGTCTGCTCCCCCTATGATATCTGCCAATCCATATTTTCCATAAAACAAGTCTTTTCTACAGATAAAAGGCCAAATACAGGAATCAAAATGTTCAAATTCACATAAAAAAAACCTCTCAGTTCAAAACATAAAGCAAACTAAAAACTTCATGTTTACAACAAACAGTATTCTGATGGAATTTCTTTTATATCTAGATCTTATACAAAATTTTAAATAAAGGGGTCTCCAAACCATCTAAACCATCTACCAAACCATAAATTATTCAGTCTTTTAGGTTTGACATAATTTGCCTTATCCAGTGCACAAGTGTTGGTCTAACAAAGCAAACAACCTGCACATACTGATATTTGCTTTGAATTGCTATTACATAAGTTGGACTGGTAACTTTTTTTTAAGTGGGCTGTATATTTTCAGCATACAGACACAATAAAGTGTGTCTGGGAAGGTAAGCATGGTAAACAGTGGGAGGGCAGTGGTTTGCAGTTAGGTGTTAGGTTTGTGAAGACTTTACAATGACAAAAGGTGGCGAAATAGACAGTTTCTAATGAGGTACTGGAGCAGATGATCAGCACTCTAGGGGGTAACCTCCAGACATATAAATTAAAACCCCTAAAAGGCATCAGTATAAAACAAAGTATGTATTCTTAATAAAATGTCAACGATGCCTTGAAAAAACAAAAAAGAAATTAAATCGGTGGCTTTCATTCGTAATCTCACATTTCTCCTATTATGCAGAAGTAATTACAAAAAATCCCTCCAGACTTTAATTATTTCATAAACAGAGGCCACTGGAGTGCTGTAGTCATAATACAGTGTAGTCATAATAGTTAGGTTAGCCGAGTTGTTAAAGAAAATGGTCAGCTTAACAACAATGAATTTATTTGGCATTGTGAAAACCTATTCCTATATCTAAAAAGGAATTTTCAACAAGCTTTTATTCTCTGAAGGTGGTGTCGGAGAGGCGGATGTTGTCCAAGTTAAGGACAATGGTGGACAATACCTCCCACCCACTCCATGACGTGCTGGCCAGTCACAGGAGCGCGTTCAGTGAGAGACTGAGATTACCCAAATGCACCACTGAACGACACAGGAAATCATTCCTGCCTGTAGCTCTCTCTGTACAACTCCTCCATCTAAAGCACAAGTACACACTGCAACAACTGTACACCCTTAATATAACAAAGGTAGTATGATAAGAGGGGCACCTCAATTCAACTTATCTATAGTCAATTTTGTGTAATATATTAGGATATTTATATATTGAGTTATTGTATTATTAGAGCTATTTGTAATATTTTGTAATTTGTAATATATTGTATTATTTAATATCGGTATTTAAACTTGTTAATTACTTTCTTACTGTCCTGGAGCAACTCTGACCACACAATTTCCTCTGG
>VUQS01060292.1:0-27128 GCA_015108495.1 Heterochromis multidens
CCAGGAGGATTGCCGTGACTTATACATTGGGGAAACCAAACAACCTTTGGCCAAGCAGATGGCACAACACAGAAGAGCTACCTCGTCAGGCCAGGACTCCGCAGTCTATTCACACTTACAGGCCAGTGGCCACTCTTTCAGTGATGAGAACGTACACATCCTGGACAGGGAGGAACGCTGGTTTGAACGGGGAGTCAAGGAGGCCATTTATGTGAAAAGGGAAAGACCATCTCTGAACCGAGGAGGGGGCCTAAGGGTACATCTGTCACCATCTTACAATGCTGTGATTGCAGCCATTCCCCAATCTCAGTGAATGGTACTCATGGCCATTGATCAATGGTCATGACAATTTGCATACTAATGATCATGAAACTGACCCCATTGTTAGTCAATGGTGCTAGTTTCAGTCATTATGCAAAAGTACTGTTTATAAGGTTGGGGAAGCCTGCAGTCAGTTGAGACTGAAGAAGTCACCAGAGGTGACGAAACGTTTCTCCCACTAAGAAACGCTACATCCAGATGAACAGATTCAGCTTTTTGGGACACATTAAATATGTTTCTTCTACCCATACCTTGAAATGTTGCAAGCCTTCAACTTATTAATCACAAAGAAATTCATAAGTTTTGAACAGGATACAATTTTCCATGAATGATCCTGGGTGAAACTCCTTGTTAAACTTAGCTGAGGACATCTTTGTGTCTTTGCACGTCTTGCTGACATTATTATGAAGGAGGTTTATATTTACCAGGACTCTAATCTCTTCTGCCATAGCTGCTCTAAAAAAATATTCTGAACAACTATATACTGTATATAAAAGATGGCCATAGCTTCCAGATGTAAACTGTGAAGCCGATGCAGAAGTGCCATAGATCTGCATTCTGTCTGATTGCAAAAAGACATCTGGCTGTATAGAAACTGGCACTTGGCTCCCTTGATCCATGACCTCAGAAAACACTTTCCTGGGGAGGTTACAGGCTCAACCACTAATTTTAATCATTCTGACAAAAAACAAGACATTCATTTTGTAAATTGTGGTCCAATTAGAGTCAAAAGGAGGATAAAGTGGTATGCTGTACCGTGTGAGTGGCAACTTGATACAGCATGCGCATGCAGTATCCCTCTGTTTCTCAGTCAGACCCACCCCTCCTTTCAAAATACTAAGATGGAATGGCAAAATCACTCAACTTAGCTTGAGTCCTCACACAGGTGTCTATGTCCATCTCTTAAATACACATTGTGTGCATAACACTGTATCAATGAATATTCAGGTGTGAGTTTGTATGTGTGTGCCTGTATATGAGGCTTACTTCATGAGAATTAAAACTCATGAAACTTGATTGATCCTGATGTTGAAATTAAGTCTACATCAGCATATATAAAATATTTTATTTCTAACTACATGGTTGTGCATCAATGCTGTAGCCATACATGGAATGAAAATTCCCTTTTTTATTGCAATATGCTGTATCCATTTTCCTTTGGAACTAGGTGCTCAGTCATATATGATATGTCAAGCACACACAGACGAACTTTAGTTTGTCAGCAGTGATTGCCATATTCTCATCCCAGAAATTCTGTCAATATAAGCACAAATTTGTTTGGGGATTTGCTGGTTATTTGTTTGTTTGTTTGTTTTCAGGGAAAGCAATATTAAATGCAAGAATTTTGCAATGTATGTGGTTTTAGTGAATTTTTGGCCCCAGGAAAGTGGGGCATCACAGCAGGAAATATATGCAGGCAAGTCAAGAAGGAATTTAAGAGATAATGTAACAAGCAATTAAAAATGTGTTCAGAATAATACAAGCTATAACTTACAGTGCACTGTCTTCATAAAAAATGTGAGCTTTACTAGTTTGATCACGTTATGAAAAGATGTGCTATGATGTGATTATGATCTTGATGCCAACATTTAAAGTGACTCTGAAAAAACATGATGTGCAGGCTTGTTTATGCTGCAGATGTGAGTAGGCAGTGTTGCAGATACTAAGTCATCACTCGTGGGTAGCTGCCCGTGTAGGGTATCTTGGCAATTTTGCTCTGTTATAGGAATATTGTAATGTGATTTTCTCTGTTGAAGATTCAAATCACATTCATCAAACTTTAACAAAAGCGCTTGGGATGTACTACGAATTTGCTGTGAAGCTCATCCAAAAGGTTGTCTGGCGGGATATTTAAATTAAGGCACAGCAATTTGAAAAGATAAACAAAAAAAAACAGAAGAGGATTCTGGCAATTGAATAAAGAAGAAAAACAGACAAGTTGTTATGATACATGGATTGTTTTCTTCTCAGGAATGTTTGATCTGAGGAACACAATGCTATAGGGATGTCATCACAAGATCTTCTCACAAAAGGAATTTGCTTTTGTCTCCACAGTTTTGAATATGGACATCTATAAAGAGTATTTAAATATTACGGTTTTAATTGTTTGTGTTTGATATACATTGGTTTAAAAAATCAAAGAACTCCAAGGCACTCTATTTAAAACTGCCTTTATTCTTATTGCATGTTCTTGTGAAAAACAGGTTTCAGCATACAAGCCTTTGATGGGAAGTTAAATAGATTTCATGGAAATAATTTCTCTTTTTTAGTGATAGGAATCTTACACTTGTGGTGTTCTACCAATAAGGATCTTCAAACCTGGATGAGGAAAAAGTCAGCAGAAAATGGTGTCCTTTTGGCACACAAATTTGCCAAATTTAAATAAATAAATTTAAATAAATTGCATAATCTAAAATATCTGAAATACTAGCTGAAAGAATATGAATGTATCCCCACCAAAGATAAAAGAATCTGTGTTCACATTTTATTCTTGTACTTTGGTCAATAACAATTGAGAATCATTTTTCAGCTGCTTCTTGTTTAATGTACAGTGCATTCTTATGTGATATGTTGAATTTTCCTAGTCTGTGGGACGTTGCGGTACACGAAATTGTATTACTGCATGACAATCCCAGCTTACTCCACAGGTCTGGCACCATGTTCAGCCGTGGCTCAGCGCTGGAATTTAATGCAATTATAAATAAATAAGCATGTGGTCGGGAAGAAGACAGGGCCCTATGGGGACAAGCTGAGAGAAAATAGAGGAAGTTTAATTAAAGCTGCACACTGCACTCCTACACAAACACACACAGATACACACAGTAATATGGGCAAAATCCATATACTTATATGTGTTTGCATGTGCACTTTACTTGCTATTATGCAGCTTTACATGCCTGAGTGTGTCTCCAGCTACAGCTATACAAAAGAGGAAGTTGTGCACACGCTCACTGATGTGTCTGCCACAATGTGTGCACATGTCTACAGGTAAACCAGTGCACAGGGAGGAAATTTTCAGCATACAGCAATCCCATGTGGTATTCAGATAAGATTCTCTAAATTCCTTCATCACACTGTGGATTGGTGTGTAACCTTTCTGACAACAGACAGGGAGGCCTTTTGTCTTGTTCAGTTTTTCACCCCCAGTAACCCAGCTATCACACTCCACACATCCACTGTAAAATTATGTGGTGTATGCTGCTACATTTTTGTAACATTATTTTCTGCAAAATGATTGAACTGCCAGTCTCCTTGTAATTACCTAAGGGGTGCAGGCAATGGCACAGTCAGTAAAAGGCTGATGAGGGAGTATTGAATTTGCACTTCAATTAGAGTGCTTATAAAGTGTGGATTACACAAGGACTCCAGGGCCACAGCTTTCACTCAATTACCACAGTGCACTATGGGAGGGGGGACAGCAGGCAGGAGGGGTGGACAGCAAAGACATCGGGGTGAAGGAGCAAGGTGAGGGAAGAAGACCTGAGCCAATACTTTAATCAGGATAGATTCATGCAAAGGCAAGTGCAGAGAAAAGGATTAAATGTGGAGAAACAGTTGGAGGGAGGTCCATTCATGTGTAACTCAGGTCTCCTTCCCTATGCTCTACCCTTGGGTTGAACAAGGATTTCTGAAAACACAAAGCCATTTGAGTTATTAAACTTCCCAGCACCATGCTGATTTGAAACGCCTGCGTATGTGCATTCATTTCCATTTTCTCTGTTGTTTAAACAAGTCTCCTTCAAGTTGAAGGGGGTATACAGAGAGATCTGTTCAAAAGGAGCAATAAAAAAAAAACTCAACAATGTGTCTGAGTCCCTGAGTAAATTCTCAAATGGATTATTGAGCCAATGAGTGAAAATCACCGGCCATTTAGAGTGGATTTGTCTGCAAGGCAGCGATAAACGACAGCTCGCCTTGCTACAGCTTAGCCTCTCGATTCTGAGAAGGAGATGCTTGAAGGACACGCTTTTGGAGTAAACAGGCCAATGGAAAAGAAGAAAAAATTTCAATTTCATTGCTTGGCTGAACTTATAAAGACAATGTCAGATGATATGACTGTGAATGATCAATTGTTTTAGATCCTTAAGAGGAGTTATTGGTTCTCAATTATTTGTTGTGATTTTCAAAAGAAGAATGGAGAGAGCAGAGCAGAATCACAGAAACAAAGAGGGGTTGTTCAGTCAATCTCAAAAATCCCTTTTACAGTAAAACAAGTTAAGGAGGCCACAGAAACACATCATGAAACTGTTGTAAAATACCTAGGCTAAGTATAGGGAGGTTACCTGAACACAATTTGACAGTCTTATAAGATGTAACTGGCAGTTACTAGAATACAAACCTCATGCTAATTGGATATGTGGATGAACAAATAAAGGGAAACCTAACAGCTAACTGCAGAAAGGGATTTTATATCTGCACGTACCTTTAATCTCCCAGACTCCAGCCCTTTTTCTGTCTGTTTAGATCATCTCCTTCCCCTCTACCTTTCTCTCCCTGACTCTCACTCTCTCATTTCTACTGTCAACAAAGAATGTGCAGGCTTCCCACAGGCCCTAAAGGAATCTTTCACACTGCACTCACATAATCACTTCAGACCCGGCTGTTTAGGCCGACATCTCCACTGGGACTTACCAGCCGCACGCTGCAGGCCAAATCAGACCGCTGAGTTAAAAAAAAAAACAAAAAAAAAACAACTGCAACACTGAAACAAAGAAGTGCAAGTCAGACAGAAGAGCGTGACCAGTCTGAGAACATCAAGGACTGGTCTTTTGGTGGCTGAATGTCATACTCTCTTCCTTCAGTAATGGGATGATTTGGCGCCCTCCTGTATGGACAGAGCAGACTTTAAGAAGCTTCCTTTGAGCAAACAATAAACACTCATACATTGTGTATGAACAGAGAATGCATGCATTCATGGGACTGTTTTTATTTGTGTAGTAGGGCAAGCATGATCCTTTGGCTGTCATGAGCCCAGTTCAAATTCTACCATGGTTTCCAAAGACTTAATGTGATCTAGAGCTTCCTCTACTTATATCAAAGAAGCTGCATTTAATGACATGTTTAATGACTCCTTACATTGGCAAATGGGCTTTATTTGAAACCTCCAGAGCCGTCAGAAAGAAGAATTCTCTCCTCCAATTAGAGGCATTCTTTGGAAGACAGATTCGCTGTTCTAGGCGAGGATCATTTTTTCAAAGATAGAGAAAGAAGAGCAGTTGACGCTTTGTCTCCTGCTAATGTCAGGCTCAAGCAGGCTGGAAATGCATTAAACTATCAGGGTGCGAAAATATTTTTAACAAAGGTAGGCAACTGCGGAAGCCTTATGGGAACTGACAGCTTATGAAAACGAGTCAAATGCATATTGTGATTAGTCTCAAGCTCTCCCTACTGTGTTTAATGGTTGGTATCTTCACTTCACTTTTCTGTGTTTTGGAAATATTACCATAATTTTTTTTACCCACTTTTTGTGTTTGTCTCAGGTCATTTTCAGGTTTAGACAGGATCCGCACTTGCTGCAGGAAGCCTTAGTGGTGTTTGAAAGTTAACAAAAGCAGCATCAAAAAGTTGCTCACTTGCAAATGTGTCATTTTAAATTAGGTAAATTGTTAAAAGTAGCAGATCTTTGCTACAAATATAGATTGCCTCAGTCAACCAAATAATCCATCCATCCATTTTCTTCCACTTATCCAGTTCAGGGTCACTGTGGGGCTGGAGCCTATCCCAGCTACCACTGGGTGAGGTGTGGAACACCGTGGACAGGTTGCCAGTCTGTCACAGGGCCAACACAGAGAGACAACCATTCACTCTTACATTCACATCCACGGTCAATTTAGAAACACCAATTAAGCCTCTGGACTTTGGGAGAAACCTGGTAAGAGCCCATGCAGACACGGGGAGAAGAAAGGCCCCAGCCTGGATTTGAACCCAGGACCTTCTTGGTGTGAGGAAGCAGTGCTAACATCACACAACCATGCTGTACCAACAAAGTTATTAATATCTTAATTAACAAATACAATATAAAAGTGTGAGATGCAAAGAAAGATGCTTGTTCTCATAACAAAGGCCTATGAAGCTCAGTGTGTCTCAAAAAGCTAATTTTCCTCCAGTGTTGACTTTCATATGAAACTAAAAGGTTTTCAGAGGAAAATGTCTGGCATATTAAATGTGAATTCAAATACTTTTACGACTTGGCTCAAAAGCCACAATATAATGTGGAAACTGACACCTGAGTTTTAAGAAACATGGGTTTTATTTTAAATGACTTAATAAGCTCAGCTAAAAGAGTTGCAACCCAAAGAGCATAAAGACAAGAAGGGGTGTCTCCCCAACGCCAGCTTCAGGCATGCCTTTATCCACACTTTATCAGGTGTAGTCAATCAGCAATTAAACCCAGGCAACACCTGAAGATTCTTGCACTGCCACTGCAAGGAAAGTAGGGGTTGCAGAGGGGTGAGACAATACACATTTATTTTTAATAAGAAATATTTAAATCTAATATCAAACACATTTTTGTGTTTTGGTTTGGAAACTGGGATTAAAGTGGTATCTCAACAATTTGGTAATGTTCTTCTCTAATGCTGGGGGACTGTGAAAGGCAGATTAAATAAGGAAAATTAAAGCAGCTTCTTTAGTTCTTAGCAAACTTCATCTCACAAGAATGATCATTAGCCTGCACCAATCAAATATATTTTGATTCCCAGCTGTTAGTAACTGAGCTGTTAGTTTCAACAAAACTATCTTCAGTAAAAAGTAGGCTACTAATGAATGTAGTATATCTTACTGAGACTTGAAAACAGTGTGTGGAAACACATCTGCAGAGCAATGAACTACTTTCCTGCAGACTATAGTGGTTTTCTTCTTCTTCTTTTGGCTGCTCACTTTAGGGGTCACCACAGCACCATCTGCCTCCATCTCACCGTATCCCTAGCATGCTCCTCTGTCACACCAGCCCTCTGCATGTCCTCCTTCACTACATCCATGAACATTCTCTGTGGTCTTCCTTTTTTTCCTCTTACCTGGCAGCTCCATCTTGAACATCCTTTGTCCAGTATATCCACTATCCCTCCTCTGTAAATGTCCAAACCATCTCAGCCTTACCTTGTTAGTACCACATTTGTCTCCACCCACTGCACCGTGCCTGCACTCTCTTCTTCACCTCTCTTGTGCACTGTCTGTTGCTTTGGATGTTTGACCCCGGGTATTTAAACTCATCCACTGATACCTCTACTCCTTGCAGCTTCACCGTTCTACCTGTCTCCCTCTCATTGACATACATGTTTTCTGTCTTGTCTCTACTGACATTGGGGACTATAATGGTAACAGGAGAAAATTACTGTCCAGTCAGAGAAGAACATTCTCACTCCTAAATACCGCTGATGGCATCTCGGAAAGGTGGCCTTGTCACATATAGATCAAGACCTAATTTTATTACATTTTAAGAAACCTACAGTAACTACGGTACCTACAGTAATTTTTTACCATGCAGGGTTAATGTTGTGAATATTTTTTATCCAAACCCCAACTTGTCCATAAACATAATATTTTTGGTGCCTAAACCTCATCAAACAAATAGTGAATAAAAAGTGCAAAACACAAACACAAAGCTCCCCAACAGCACACAGTCCTCTCATTGACAGTCTTATGAGTCACTGCAAATTCACCAGCCACCTTATGCAGATATTTTCAGACTGTTTGCTCTCAGAGTTCAGTACTGCCATGGCCAGAGCATCATGGCACTGACGCCAAAGAACACTTTGTACGTATCTCTGTGATGAAAGAAGCTTCTGACAAAATGAAAGTATTTTGATACCCCCGGAGAAGGTCAGAGTTGGTTAGAGCTCACAATGAAGTGTGTGTATCTTTGAGGTAATTTGTTTGAACAGCCCATTAGTCCCTGGTGAGTCGAATTCCCCAAATCCCATAATCTAGCATTTCCTATAATTCAACTTCATAGCGTCTTTTATAAGATCTTCACTTTGCCCACACCTTGAAACTCCACAACCCCAGAGGGTAAAACTACTTTTCTCTTTTCATTTTTAATTCTCAGTCCCAAGCTGAGAAATGCCAGAGACATCATTAGAGCTTTTTTTAAAATTTGAACACTCCCTCCTGAACCAAGGAAGACATTAAACAACTTCTTTCACTGGCAGCATAGCAGCCAATAATTAACCTCAAATTTGTTTGTAAAATTATTTGAATGTCCCTTTAAATAACGCTCATTTAACAATAACCAGAAACAACAGCAAATATTTATTTCCACTAACAAGAAAACAAAGAAAAATGGGGGGGGGGGGTCCCTTACAAATGGGAAGAAATAGTCATATAAGTTCAACATTTCTTTTAGCCAAAAAGAGTCCAAAGACACATCCATGAAATCAGTATTAAAAATTGATTCTCCTACAATCACTCCAAAGAGGCCCTCTCTGTGTCTTTCAAACTGCATTCATTAGCTTTAACTAAAGTAGTTTCTGAGACAGAGAGGACACTGGATGTCTTTCAAGGCTTTGACACACTTGGCTTCATCTCAAACAAGCTGCACTATTACTCTGTATCTAATTCAGAAGATAAACAAGGACATGAGACAAAATGCCAAAAAGTCATGGTGTGAAGAACAAACCAAGCAGAAATCTGTCAACAGCCATTTGATCTGTCATTTAAATTAACTACTTCATCTCCATCTTAGTGGGGTTTCTTTAAAGGACTTCAACTGATTATTCAGCAGCTATTTTCTGCTCACTGACCAGCAGCCAGTGCACACTGGAAATGTACAAAACTGGCTTATCTGTTTTCCTGACACAGCCAGGACATAATGACCTCATGCTACAGGTCAAAACATTTTTCTGTCCGCCATCCCCCAAATGAGGCTGCCTCTGGTCATTAGGGAACCAGCGTTTTAAAAACACAGAAAAACAACCAGCGCTGTGGCCATTAAAGATGCCATCGACTTTTTAATTAAGTCTCATAAAGGGTCTATCAGTGCGAGGGGGGTAATGAACGACGGCATAAAGCCAATCCCATCCCATTTCTATGCTTTTTGAGGCTTTAACAGATCTGTTCTCATTTCACGCTATTAGAGGAGGTCTGGGACCGTAACACTTAACATCTCAGCAGTCTCGGGTCTAATTTCTCATCATGTGCCATAATCCAATTCTGTGATTTCATGCAACCTTTTTTTTTTCTCTGAACCTCAACAATCAAAGCAAAGAAAGTTTATCTAAATAGCCCTCTTTTAAAGATACTAGCAGAATACAGTCAGTTGTGTGTAGGACATAAAAAAGCTTTAAAGCAGCTATAATTGGAACATATGACTACAAACGCTGTAGTTTCCCTTACCTTTGAATTGTCTTTTTGTTTCTCAGTTTCCTGCCAGCAATTATACAATTGAAAAAAAAAGAGAGAAACTGCAAGGAGTTGATGAACATAGTTAAGCACATAGAAGCTCTAGAGACCATAGTTTTCAGGAGTTAGTGGACACCAGCAACAGTCATAAAGGGGGGTGGAATTACACTCAAATTATTCATATGGCTCAATGTCAGAGTTGTTTTAATAGCTTCGCTCACAGGGAACATAAGATCCCGAAAAATTAATTTATGATCAAGTTATTCAAAAGGTTTGAAAACTGACATTCACAATACATGATGCGAATTTGCTGTTCCACCACATCACAAAGGTGCTCTACTGGATTGAGATCTGGTGACTGTGGAGGCCATTCGAGTACAATAACTCAGTGTCATGTTCAAGAAACCAGTTTGAGATAATTTGACCTTTGTGACATGGCACGTTATCCATTGGAAGCAGCCATCAGAAAATGAGTACACTGTGATATTTTCCCTTTTTCTGACAATTCTCTGTAAACCATAGAGATGGCTGTGTGGGAAAATCCAAGTAGATCAGCAATTCTCAGACCAGCCCGTGTGGCACCAACAACCATGCCCTGTTCAAAGTGACCTAAATGATATGAAAGATATTTGCAATAACAAGCAGTGTACCTAATAAAGTGGCTGTGGGTGTATATACAGTAGTACAGTAATTTATTTATTGGGGAACATTATTCAACATATGTGTCAGGGTTAAAACCATATACATACCTATGTATATAAGAATAAGCTGAGTTTGGTTACTGCCCATACATTTGTCTTTAATGATTTTTTTTTCTGTCATTATTATAATGTGTTTGAAGCTGGATCAAGCCACACATCTTCAAAGTCTGCTACAGATATGTGATGCATCCCGTCCAATATAAAAGCTGCTTCCTCACAACAGTAAACAAACCAGCCCCAGACAGTCTGACACGGCTAGAAGCCAGCTGCAGGTCATAAATATATATTTTGTCTCTAAAGCTTTTAGTGTTCTGTAAACAAGTATTTTAAAATCAGTCCACTGGCATGCAGTTAGTCACTGCTGTGATCTGAAAACTGTAGTACTGTGCTTTGCTTTCTTACGCCGATAAAGAGTTCCAGCACTAGCTATCTGGTTGCTTTTGGAGAAACCTGTAAACATACTATTATACTCGTCACAGATAAACTTTTCTAAGTAGTCCATCCTTTCTTCTTTTTTCTGTTTTTCCTTTTTTTTTTTTTACATCCTGTCAGCTGATAAGTTGAATTTTATTCCTCAAATCCTTGCAATATCTGTATGTGTTTGTTTCACTGAGTTATGATTAAGAGGCAAAAAAGAGATCATGACAAAAATGCATGACCTGGATTGATAACTTCATACTCCCTGACCACCACACAGACTTTGACAGACTTGATTTCTTTGATTCCTTCTGTAAAGGAGTCATCCAGAGGGGATGTGGCATTGGAGAATGTTCACTCACCCTTACTGAGGTCAGAGTAACCTCAAATCTCCACAGAAAGTTCTGAAGAGCGTTGGGGCTTGGACCTCCTTATCTCCAGTTGGCAAACGATATCGGATCTGGTACCCAGAAGATGTTAGAAAGTAAGAAACTGGGTTGAATTTTGTTTAGAAATTTCCAAAATGTTATTGTTATAATTGGCATATATGTAAAATAGCACACATTCTAACTTTTACATGATAAAAATCATTATAATTACGATAAGTTTGCAGATAAATTTGTCAAATGAACTTCAAAAGTGAATAGAACATAACAAAAATCTTTCTCAAATCTATTTTTCTGCGGGAGGTTTGTTGAGATTTTGAAAGTGAAGTGCAGACTTTCATCTTTAATTCAAATGGTTTCACAAAAAAATTGCATTAACTGTTCAAGTATTACAGCCATTTTTATACGTAGTCCCCCATTTTCAGAGTAAGTGGACAAACCAAGGAAATATAAGGACTGATTTTAATATTTGGATGAAAATATTCTGCAATCTGAAGTCTACAACTCATAGAAGTAAATGCAGCATTTCATCCTATGAGATGCTCTGCTAATCCTTTACTGCAGCCACCTTCAGTTGCTGCTTGTTTGTGGGTCTCTCTGCATTCAATTTTGCATTTCATAACTGAAAAGCATGCTCTGTTAGATTGAGATCAGGTGACTGACTTGGCCATTGAAGAATGTCTCATTTCTTTGCCTTGAGAAACTCTTGGGTTTCTTTTGCAGTTTGCTTTGGGTTATTCTCCATTTGCACTGTAAAATGCCATCAGATCAGTTTTGCAGCATTTGGCTGAATCTGAGCAGAGAGTATAGCCCTGTACACTTCAGAATTCATCCTGCTACTTCTATCATTAAACACTAGCGACCCGGTTCCACTGGCAGCCAAACTGTATATGTCCACACTATAGCATTGCATCTACCATTCTTCTACCAACCATCCTTCTCCATAATTTTCTCTTCCCATCATTCTGATACAAGTTCATCTTGGTTTCATCTGTTCAAAGATTTCTCCAGAACTGTGCAGGCTTTCTTAGATGATGGCAAAGTATAATGTGGCCTTCTTGTTCTTGAGTGTAACCAGTCAAGAACACTTGTTATAAACCCTAAAGGCGTTTCTTGATTGTAGACTTTGATAATGATACACCTACCTCCTCAAGAGTGTTCTTGACTTGGTTAGATGTTGTGACTTAACCATAATAATATTTCTGTCATCATCCACTTTAATTGTCGTCTGTGGTCTTTCAGGCTCTTTGGTGTTGCTGAGCTTGCCAGTGCAGTCCTTCTTTTTAACCCTTTAATACCGACGCACCAGATTGCTGATTTGGCCACTCCTGAAGTTTTTTCCATAAGTTTATTTTGTTTTTTTCAGCCTAATGGTGTCCTCCTACATTTGCATCAACATCTCTTTGGGCCTCATACTGAGAGTTCCACTGAACAGCTACCAAATGCAAGTTCACACTTGGAATCAAGTCCAGATCATTTATCTATCATTTATCATTTAGTTATGAAATAACAAAGGAACAGGCCTCACCTGGCCATGAATTTGCTCATGAGTCCAGTTAATTTTGAGCATCTGGAAATGGGGGACTATGTACAACTATAATTCCAAAAAAGTTGGGATGCTGTGTAAAATTTAAATAAAAACAGAACAAAAACAGAATTTGATCTGCAAATCTCATAAACCTATATTTTGTTCACAATAGAACATAAAAAGCATATCAAATGTTTAAATGTTTAAATTTGATGGCAGCAACATATTTCAAAAAAGTTGGGACAGGGCCATGTTTACCACTGTGTAGCATCCCTGCTTCTTTTAACAACAGTCCATAAATATCTGGGAACTGAGACCAATTGTTGGACTTTAGGGAGAGGTATGTTGTCCCAATCTTATCTGAAATAAGATTCTAGCTGCTCAACAGTCCTAAGTCTTCTTTGTTATATTTTTTGTTATACGATGTGTCAAACATTTTCAGTCTGTTAAAGGTCTGGACTGCAGATGTGCAAGCTGCCAAAGGCACTAATGCACCCCCATACCATCAGAGATGCAGGCTTTTGAACTGAGCACTGTTAACAAACTGGGCGGTCTATCTTCAGAGGATGCAGTGTCCATGTTTTCCAAATTTCAGTTCTTCTGACCACACAACAGTTTTCCACTTTACCTCGGTCCAGTTTAAATGAGTTTTGGTCCAGAGAAAGCAGCGGGGTTTCTGGATCATGTTCACATATGGCTTCTTCTTTGCATGATAGAGCTTTAACTGTTCGTCCAGCTGTTTCTTTTTAGTACCACTTACTTTTCCAGCCTTTTGTTGCCCCCGTTCCAACTTTTTTTTCGATGTGTTGCCGCCATCAAATTCAAAAGTAAAATTTCTCTATATTCTATATTCCATTGTTTTACAAATCTTTGCATTCTTTTTTTTAGTTACATTGTACACAACATCAAAGCTTTTTGGAATTGGGGTTGTATAAAAGGTAAATAAAAAAAAAAAAAACTTGAGCCACTTTGCTGCACATCATTTTGATTTCACACACATCACACAACAAGCAGTAGAGGACATTTAGAAACAGCCGTCTGATAGCAATTGCCTTTCACAGTCACAACCATCTGCTTCTTATAAATACAAATAAGCTTTGGTATTGATTTCACCATGATACTAATGACTTTTTGAGTTGTCTTTTTGAGTCATTAAGGAAGGACGCCCTGTTGCAATCATTCTTAATGCCTTAACCGATCAATCAGCATGATTTAGCAGAATGGTTGGAGTTTATGGACAAAATTGTCTTCCCTCTAAGAAAAACAAAGGGATAATGGTAATTTCAGTTTTCATATGTAGCCAATACTATATATTAGTGGCATGCAGTGACTTTTACAGAATAGAAAGCAGAGACAATGACGAGGAATTGGTACCAAACAATGTTAAGCCTTCTTCCAGCCATAGCTGACTGTGGCCAAAAGATGGCAGTAATTTAAAGGATGGGTGCAAACAGGCCAGAAGCTTTTTGCCAGAATACTGTTTGAAATGAAAGGAGAGGGATTGCTTTCACGTTGGTTTTAATTTGTGTCTATTTTTAGATTTCACTAGACAAGCACTGCCTGCCTTGCTTGCCCTGACGGAATGCCACTGCTATATGTGCTAAAAAACAATTTCTTTTTTTTTTTTTTTGTCTATAAGCATATGTCTATTATTTTTAGTCATTAAGTCCATTTACTTGTACTTTGTTATCACCCTCTAAGTGAATTGCTGACAGTTTTGGTACAGTAGCATTAATAGAAAGACAGAGACAAACAGAGATCAGCTATGTTTTAAAGTAAAGTGACTTCTAGATGCTGTATAAAACATGTATATAAAATAAACCCTTTGTAAACTCTGTAAAAGGGTCTGTTTTACACAAACTATTAGCATTTTCTAACCCCAACCAATATTTTTGCTTAAATCTGCTTAAATTTGTGCTTAAATCTTACCAAAGACTGAAAAGGGAGAAAAGTGACTGAAAGTAAACAGTGAATAAAAACAAAACAAGACTTGATTTCAGCATCCTGGTCAAATGTTGAGTGTGTTTGCCTTCTGTTGGGGATGTTTTTCTTTTAAAGTGGAAACATTTGTGTTTTACAAAACATTCACATGTGTGGTTTCAAACATATGAAGAAATAACAATTATGATAACTTGCTTGCTGGCCTTCCTTCTTTTGTTACAGAATCATCTGAGATATTTGCAGAAATCTTCCAAAATAGCACAAAAATGCTCCTTTTAAGCAACATTTGTGATATTTATATTCATAGCAAAAGATGCAATCCACCCTACTGAGAATCAGCGCAGCAGAATGAAGTGCAGTACTCTGCTTTCAGTGTCTTTCAACTCACTGTTGTCATTTGCTGGTCTGCAGTTTACAGCTGTCTCAACTACTTAGTTTCAGTGAACTAAATAGCTCAGGAGTAAAGACTTGTGAAGAAATCCAAACAATCTCAGATATTCTCCTCTGGTGAGAGCAGACAAACCAGGGTTTAAATCCAAGTGAATATTGGAGTAAAAGCTGAGAAGAAAAAAAAATTGGAGGACTCCCACAAGTTGCCCATGTGGTTCTGTGTCTGCTGGATATGTTAGCATTAGTAGTGTTTAGTCACATATTAACCGTAAGATCACTAACAGTTAGAGTATTATGTAATCAGTGGAGTCAGGTAGCTTTAAGAGGCCAGCTCCAACACGAAAAATATTGCAGACTCCAATCTGGGTTGCATAATGTTAACTGGACTTGAGGGTATAATGTGTGTTAAGTGTGAAGTCTTGGTCATGACTTTTGACTTCGGCAACTTATTAGAAGTGGTGTTTTCTTTGTAGAACACAGTATGTAAATAGATTTACAGTGCTTTGATGAACACAAGCTGATAAGCTCTTTTAACTTAAAAGCACAAAAAGTAAGCCAAGCTTGTGTTTTGCTCTCATATATTTGCAGAGAAAATGGGTAGCTTCTTTTCTTCCCGAGCATATTGTGTTGCTTCACTAATCAAAGACCTTGAGTCAAGTCCAGTACATTATCTTCAACCAATTGCATAAAGGCAGGAGAAAGAAGGTAATGGGGTTAGCAATATAAATCAGTGCACAAGAAACTCTATTATTGGTAAAGTAATGGGGACCGACATTGTTTGTAAGCTTCAGCTGTTTGCCTAATTGCAGATCTACGGGCAACATTGGCTCTCATTTACGTATGTAAATTCTAAGCAAGCCAACAGAGCTGTTCTTGGCAATGTTTCTGTTTGCCTGCAGGATGATCTTTTTTCTATGTGGTTCGAGAAAGAGATAAACAAACACAAGGAAGCTAAAATAGAAAAAGAAGATGGAAGGGATCAATTAAAAAGTGATGAGCAGATACCAAATCAGAACTCTGGGGTGAATTGACAGCCTAGCAAAGGTGGTGTGTGGATGTGGAGGGGGGTTTTGGCACGCTAGAAGCTCAAGACTTCATTTGAGCACACAGCAACTGCAGCAGTCAGATGAGTAAATAAAAGAACATGTTGCTCTTTCCTGTAGGTTAAACCTGGGAGCGCCCCTACAGATTGTCTGACAGTTGCAAGTGTCCTTAGGGCAACTTCCCTGCTAAGTTCAAGGACTCTCAGACTCACACTGATGTGCTCAGATGTGCACAGATGTTACTGTGCCTCAGACTGTGATCTGCGAGCATTAGTGGCACTCTGTGTTACTAATTTATATAGACAGCTGGGGACAGTAGGAGCAGGTCCCCAGTGCTTTAACGGCTTCCAGACAGCATGCCGTCAGCTAATATAACCAGAGCAAGTGTGAGTTTGTGTGTGTGCAGGAGAAAGCAGCGGCAGGTAATAGTACAACTGAGGAGGATTGTGCTTTTTCCACTGTCTATAAATGAGAGAGCAGAGAGTTTTTGCAGCTAGACACACTTTGATCCCTATTGTTCCAGTGAGATGTCAGTAAACAGTAAGAGCGAGCCAACATGGGAACATGTTCTAAGTTCAAATTCACCCATCTGACAGAAAGAAAAACAAGCTTAGTTTAAAGGAGTATTTGGCAACTTTATCTCTGAGAAAAGAAAAAAAAACTCATATATCTAGTCCATCTATTCCAGAATATGAATCGTTGTGCCTGACTACATCAATCAGTAACAGAGATTAGATCACATAAAAGTGATACAACCTATTCCCAGCTCATGAATATACATTAACTTTGCCAGTCATCTGGAGCCCAGTTAGGGAAAAACACGTATGTAGGAATTTATGTATTTTACACCCACTGTACAGCATGACATATATTCCGAAGAAGAAATGGGTGGTTAGCCGTAGGAGTGACCACCTACAGTATGTAAAGCATCTAATGAGGGAGCTTAAAGCCAGACAAAATAACATGTTCTTGCATGTTTACACTTTAATTACAAGAATGAGTATTTAAATAAACTAGGTTAAAGCTAGTAGAGACTGAGACCATAATAAAATGACTGGATTTCTCTCTCACTGTGGTTTGTGAAATAATCATGGTATCACTTGAAGCAGCATCCAAATATGCTGCAGATCCGAGGCATGAAAGGCAGTTACTGATATACAATTAATGTGACTTGGCACACACACATATGTGCAAACACACAGGCACAAGTCAGGGAAATATCAATAAAATTCATTGCCATGATGCCACATATTCCCTCCTGCTCACCTCCTGTTGACAGACTCCTCCTATCTTCTTCTGCTGATCGTCAGGCTGTCCTAATTCATAGATCCTCCCGAGGAACCATCAAAGTGGTATCTACTGTATTACACAACTTTCTGCTGCTTCGCTCACTCATTATACCCTTTGTTGCACACCCGGACTTTCACACATTAAGGGAAAGGAATGCCTATAATAGTGGAGGTTGAGTAACAGTCCAGAAATTAGTCCTGCTCCCAGATGGCAAAGCTTAAAGTGGGTGTTTTAAGATGTGTCTGGGTGTTTTCGCAATCTTTAACATTCTTTAATATCACATCACTTCAACTTACCTAAAGCATTTTTGTTTGGACCTCTGTGTGGAGAAAGATATTTAAGAGTCTGCAACAAAGCATGACATGTTTAAAGCTGGAATGAAGGACGTTTGTGCATGTACGCTAAAAGGAAACACCTTCAGTTTTACACGTTAAATACTGCTAATTGGACTTGGAAGTATTTCTATATATGAGAAGAAGCTGTATAAATTCTTTTGTGGCTCTAGAAAATCTCACCCCAGTGTTGTCCGAGGCAGCATGTACTGGTGCTGAAGACTAGAGTTGCCTTTTCCAAATACACTAGTGTTTCACTAGAGAAAACACTCAGTTTGATTTACATAGGGAAGAGTGTTGCTTGATTAGAGCATACAGGAGGCAGGACACAGGACAATCACTGGCTATCTGTGAATTCAGCAGACAATTACCTACACTACTCTCACAAAGGCGCAATTTGACATCACACAGACTTTGTACAAGGGAACTGGCAGATTAAAGAGCATTTAATGACTGATCCAACGTTCTCACTTGTATCTCTGTTGTGTAATGTCTATAAAAGTTAAGTGCTACAGTGCATGTGTGAAAACAGCTTAAAACACTTTTTTAAAAAAAGGCAGGTGTGGAGGTAACTTCAGATCTTCAGAGCCACCTACTCACACCTGCTTGAAGCTAATGGTTTAAGACTGTATTAGCCCACAGACAGTATTGAAGATGGTTGTACCTTCTGGGTCTGAAAAGTGAAGCCAACACACAAGCGTTTTAAACCTGCATTCTTTGTAATAGCAGGGGGCAGCTGCTCTGTTTGCAAAAAGGCTTTGGGTTGTATAGAATGAATAAGAGAAAATGGACTTCGCTCCCTTGCTCTGTGATCGGTAAACACTTTCTTGATGACTTTATGGGCTCAGTTGTTAGTTTCACGTCACACTGGATGAAACTTGAAGTTCATTTTGTAAATTATAGTCATTTTTAGAGTCAGAAAGGAGGCTTATACAGGGTATACTCATTGAAACAACTTGAGATTGACAAGTTCACTTTCAAAACACCAAGATAGCAAAAGCAGAAATGTTCAACTCGAGGCTTCATAACAGGACTTGACTAATCAGTGAATCACATCACAATGACTACGTCCATCTTTAATGCTTCATTAGCTGCTTTACTAGTATTGCACTACTGGCAATAGTCACATTCCACTGTGGGTAATGTAGAGCATAGCATAGCACCAGATTTTAAAAGGGAAGAAGACTGCACTGAATAAAAAGAATATGTTTCATTTTGTTGCATCAATTTGATCCCTTTTTTTCCCTTAAACTGTCTATAATGGGGTCAACAGTGTTGGAAGATGAAATGTTAAAATGCTGGCATACTCTTGTAAAAGTAAAACTAAGGTACAGTTTCTCCTTGCTGTTTCAGTCCGTAATGGAAAAATATGTAACACAGCACCATGGACAGCTCCACTCTGGAACTTGCCAAATGACTGAATCCAAATAGAATTAAAATTCTGTTCAACTGTGCATTTTATTGGGTCAAAGCGAGGCTACAATGAGCATGTTAAGCTTCTACAGACAAGCGTGAATCTTGGAATCCCTGCAAAAACACATTCCCTCTCCGAATCAATAATCCAATATGTTCAGTCAGAGATAACAGATGATCAGAAGATAGGTACCACACAGTGCCAAGAGGCGCCTCCATCACGCCTGGCTCACACATTTCAAGCAAAGAGGGGGCTCGCCAAAAAGGATCTCGAGGGACTGCCAATCTCCTCCAGTAATGATAATACCGGAGACAAATGAAGGCAATAACTAGCAATGGGATTAGACCTCTTATAAAAGTGTGAAAGGGGGAGATTTGGGACATCTGTCTCCTCCACTATGGTGCAAATATGGCAGTGCAGAGCAGTGCAGTGACAGCAAGTGTGAGACTGTTTTTAATGGGTGAGATTTTGCTGATGTTATCATTTCATATTTTTAGTGTATGCCTATTAATGTCTATTTAGAAAACCCTAAACCAGACTAAGAACTGGATTTTTTGTCAGCTTTTGAGTCAGCGATAAGGACAGACAGTATTTTGTGCATCTTTCTAAATAGATACAAAACTCTAATTTTTTAACAGCGTAATTATTTTCTCATATATGTAAGACTAATAAAGGCCTGTACTTTACTCTCAGTCCAGTTATTACATTTCCACTTATATGCACATGTTTTTTGGCTTTTAAATAGGTGTTTCATATATTAACCAAGCGTTTTCACCTGATGCTAGTAGAAACTAATGTCCTTATATGAGTGTTGCAGGTTTGTATTGTTGGAAACATCTGCATATTGTCTCCCAGAAGAACCTAGTACACGTCTGTCATTTCTGAAACTCTCTTTCCTCTCTAATATTCAGCCTATTTTCACTTCATGTAATTTGTAACTTTCCCTCCATACTTTTACCTGCAGGAGAAATAAGGTGCTCCAAAGCATTTATAATAGCACCGTGTGCTCACAGAGGTGTGTTATCGCACCTTGAAATACATATTTCCACCTCATTTAACATCCACTGACTTCAGAATGTGGGAGCTGGTCACATATCATTTATTACTGCAGTGAGAATTATCCAAGTTTTTTAAAACCAGAAATCTGACGTTTCTGAGTCGTTAATTTTCATCCAATGAGTGGAATTTTGCACATTGTCTTACCCATCTCACATGCTGCTGTGCATATTTTCTTTTCAATTTTTCAGTTTTTTCTTTCACATAAAATATTAATTTTAATTCTCCATCTGAAAATTTGGTTTATAAAGTCTTATTACCCAGACCTCCAATGACAAGCTTTTTTACAAGCATTGACAAATCCAAATATAGATCCTTTATGCAAGGGCTGCATATTAATACACACCGTCTGGTCTTTCTGTGGGTGCTTTTAGTCATCATAGAAGGAAACCATCCTCACTGCAGCTTAACGCATTTCATGAAAGGTTTAGTCAACAAACAACTTGTGTCATCAAACAGAGCCCAACTGCACATCTGTTAAAGCTAATCATCGTGATCAGATGGACATTGGGGTCCACAGAGAGCTGCGATTAAACCCAGCAGGCAGCAGACACAGATAATACATGACACTGGAGCAATTACATATAAAAAAAAAAAAAAAAATCATAAGCAAAATTATTTTTGTGCTGAACATTCATTCATCATTTTACGTGACGGTTCATGTTTTTTGGATGATTAATTTACATTTGCAAAGACAAGCTGTTAATAAAAGTAGCACAAGTGATAAACTGCACTATGTCCTGACTTTAGATAAAAAACTTAAGCTTGTTCTGTCAATTATTTTTTAATTTCCTTTGGTGATGTGAAAGCAAGTTTGGATTTCACATGATGACATGAAAGCAATATATAGGATCCCATTTGCATGTTATTTTGGGGGGGGAAATTACCACCGACTGCTGTTCCCTCTAAAACATATTAAAAACTTACAGGAAATATGGAGCATGCTTTTAAATTGGCTGCTTCTCTTTTTTTCAAGGAAATGAAACTCGAGGGATATTATTTACAGTGAACACGGTATTAAAAGCTCATAAACAAAAGAAACATTTAGTAGAATGTACCCAAGCTGTACATTTTAAATGGATTAAAATGTGTCTGACCACAGGATCAGTTCAGCAATAATGAGCAACATTTCACTCAAAGTGATCAGACGGCACAGTGGACGTTAACATTCAAATCAGTTAATCCTCTGCTTCTCTTTGAACCTTTAAACCTCATAGAAGTTGTTACTGTTGGTCTATTTATGGCAGAGAGCTAAAAGTTCAGTGTGCCCAGAATATGTATCTCCTCTGCAACCAAACTGTTGTTTCATATTAGCAAATCAGCTCATAAACCAGTGGCTACGTCAACATTACATTTAAATGTTGGACCTATATCTAATGCGAGGCATAAAACTGAACCCAGTGGATGCTGGTGTGTTATGATTGTGGCTCAAACTGTAAATCTACAAGCTGCATTTTGCCCTTTCGGTTTTATTGCTCATCTGCACTTTAAAAGAACCTTAAATCTTACATGAATCCGATTAAATGTAACAGCATGGGCATAATTATGTTACGGGACAGACGAAAAGCTCTCCAGTAGGCTAATGTGCCTGCAGTTGCTGCTCTCTTGACTTCAGATGGAAGCCAGTAGGCCTAATTGGCTACATACAGCCTAATCAGACTTGCCGGATTGTCTTGCTTAACATTTTATCCTCATTCTTGTATCAATTTTCAACTAAATTAGCCTGTTTCACCAGAGATATGGCAGAAGTAGGAAGTGGGGGCTGCTACCGCTGCAGTGTGCCACAGTGGAAGGCTTCACATGCACCTCATGTCATTCAGAGGTAAATGACTAAATACAGTCTGGGGTGAGTATACGTCCTATAGTACCTGTTCTAAATGTTTCAAAAATTTGCAAGGTTTGGTCCTGCATTATTTAGAGAGGGTATATTGCCCCCTCGTTCAGGCACAGTGTCATTACAGCACTGTGCTATGCTGCAGCTAGAATTTTGGCTCCTTGGGTTAAGCCATTGGGGGTACTGGTGACCTGTAACACTCTACAGTAAAGTAAACAATGACATTTTAGCAAGCCAGCAAAACCTTGTTCAAATAGCGTATTTCATTCTAGGTGGAAGCACAATGTGCTGAAAAAAGTGGGAGATACCATGGAGATTTCATCCATAAAACAATGTAAATAATGTAGAACTGAAACATAAATAAATCTAAATGCTTTGAACAAGCATGTAAATAAAAACCATTAAGACCTACAAAATAAAACCAACAAAGAAGAAGAAATTAAATAATGAAAATAAAATAAAAAAATGAAAATAATAATTAAACTCAAGAAAAGATCCATTAAAAAATGAGGCTGATAAATTAAAATGTATAAAATAGGCAGAAAAGCATTTCTTTCACCATTATAAAAATACAACTGGAGTCATCAAATATTGTCAGGCATGAGGCGACCTAGCAGCACTGTGACTAAAATGAATGTAGCATTTGTTGTGCATCATTTCTGATACATCAAATTCATTCAGAATAGCTAGTAAAATCAATGTCGCCGACTCATAGTTTTATGGCTGTTGTTTGCTATCTAATTTACAGTTGTAATTTGGTGGGAGATTTCAGATGGGACTCTGAACTGATGATGAGGAACCTTATTCCTCCCAAGTGTCTCTTATTGATAGATCCCAATGTTCATTTTGGCCTTACAGTTTTGCAGCTGCTACTTACTAAATTTTGGGATGTTTTTAAGGTAGAAATGTCAGTCAATAGCTTAGGGAAACTAGACTACTGAAAGGCACAGCAATGCTATTAGTTTAGTCTTAAATAATCATATGACTGGGTATGATGATCCATCAGCTAAAACCTGGATAAAAATGAGGTCAGGAAGCACTTTTTTAAGGGTTAATTATAATTAAACAACACTGAGCTCAGATTGTCTTCAACCAAGTTGATTAATGTATCCAAAATATGTAAAAAGAACCACAAATCACTTTTTCGAAATTAAGTAAGCACCCAGTCATAAATACAATCCTGTGGATAAAGTCAGACTTATAAAAGATTTTATGAAAAATATAATTTTACATGGAAAATATTGACAAATATTTCTATAAAACAAATAAATACCTAATAAAAACCATGTCCATGGGATTCTCTATGAAATGGGGTTTATTTTGCAGCTGACTATGGGCCCACAATTTCACAGTCCAGTCGAGATTCATCCATATAAACTCAACTTTTGTTCAGATTTCCCACTGTGCCTTTAGGTCCTTTAAACTAAATATATGAAGTATCTTAACTTGCAGGCCTTGTTTTTTCTTCTCTTCACATCTCAGTTGTCCCAAAGCATACAAATCTTATCCTAATTTGTTTTCTGTTTACATGCCTCTGCCGAATCTCCACGCTTCATTTTTGCTGTCATTGATTTAGTATTGAGTCTGAGAACTGTAGACTTAAGACAACAGCAGCAGTAGAACAGTTCCGGCAGAGAGTATCTTTGATCTGAGTTGTGTTAAAGTGCAGAAAAATCTACGTTTCTGATTTTGTTGTGCAACATTGTGAAATTACAGGAAAGAAGTGTAGAAGGTAAAGAAACAGCTGACTATGAGGAGAGAAAACAATAGACTTTAAGCTGTCTGAGAAGTGATGATGAGGAGACAGGAAAGTTATCTTGGCTGTGGGCAGATGCTGGTTGCAGTGCCAGCTGGTGGGAGGTGGGCCCACCCGTCTCAGGCTCTCCCCGTCTCCCTCTTCTCTGTTGCGGGGAAAGCGACAGATGGAGTCCGAAGGTTCCGTTCTGGTCCCAGCGCTGCTTCTTCCGTCCGTCCGGCTTTTTCTCACCCCAGCCTGAGGGCAACCTGCCAGGGGAACATGGAAGCCATCCCCGACCCCAGCCCTCCACCGCCGAAAGGGTCAACTGCTTACAGAGAGGGGTCGCCCTGCCGACTCGATCTCCCACAAACACTCTACTGCCTCCCAGTGGATGTGAGCATCCACTGCATATTTGCTTTGAAGTCCTCTATGAGCTGAGGCATTTCTTTCCTCAGACAAAACATGCCCTCTCAAGGTCTCTCAGCGATGCCTGCTTTGAAATGATCAAGACTGCAGGATTCATGTAAGCAGCTCATTTTTCACTAAGAGATAGATAGAGAGGGAGAGAAGGAGGGGGGGAGAGGTACCAGATTTGGATATGTTGTACATATTGATGTGAATCTGTATTTTCTCTAAGGAGTGCTCTGGATGATGCATGTGGACTGTGTGACAGCATAATAAGGGACGAATTGTGATGGAAGGTGGGGGTCAAAGGGTCATGTCAAAACCATAAAACACTGAAGTTCATCATTTGGTGGACACACTGACCTTTATGTCACTGGTTTTGTGAACAATCAATGCACGAGGTAGCGAAAAAAGCACAGAGAGCTCATTAGGGATTCTTTAAGGAGTGAGGCACCCTCATCAGTTGTTCTGCTGGACCTGTTATTAACCTCCTGCTCATTTGTTTGTTAGACACACACAATTCTTGTTAAAACCAACTCATCCAAATAGAAGAGAAGGTTGGACATGTTGCCCCTATCTAAGCTTTTTTAGACCTCATATCTGTTTTCTATTTTTTTTTTCCATATTAAAAAAAATCATCTTTTTTCCTGCTTTTACTTGAATCAGCTTGATATTTGTGCGTGTCTGTATTCATTAACAGCAGAGGAAATTGTTACTATGGTCCTCGCTCTAAGCTCAGCATAACTGAGCTGTTTCTCCTCTGAGCAGCACGCGCTGGTCCCTGAGGTACCTTTAGAGCACATTAATGGATTTTCTGCTATTCTACAAGAAAGTTATGGTTGCAGCAAAAGCTTCCTTTCAGTTTTAAAGATAGTTATCAATATTTAAATAACAGACTTCTTATATTGGGTATTCAACTGTAATACTGTAACACTGGCCTCTTTTAGGCTCTAAAGAGTGACAGAATGGATGATTAAGAAATGACCTAGACCTCAGAGGGAGAGCCAAAGTTCCTCAACAGCCCTCTGATGGACTGCAGGGTTTCTTGGAGGTCGGTCTTTACTCACAGGAGGGTATAGGCTCAGAGTACATTGCACTGGCTTTAAGGTTTCTGTTAAAGCCTTGTGGTATGGTAATACACTGATTTAATGGAAATTGTCTGGAGATTTTCCAACAGCACGAAAAATGAAATGAGTTTTCCACTGGCCCAAAAAAAAGTCAGCTGTGAAAATATGAAGACTGGGGGATGTGTAAAAGCTGTCAGATGAACAATCTGGCATTATCTAGACTGAAAAAGCTTCTCAATTACCACAGAACATGAAATGAATCTAAAGAGAGCAATTTTAACCAAATAATCAAGCCATTATCATTCATGACTCAATCACAGTGGAAATTATCAAGTCTCTGCTTGTGCCCAGCAGTGGAGAAGATAAAAGAAGAGACATGTAAGGAAACAAAAGGACAGTAATGGCGCTCAAACCAGTCTGTGGCTCCAGTGGGACCAGTGTTCATGTGTATCACTGGGTTTGACGAGATATGGGCGTTCTGCCACATACATGAGCCTGATTGAGTGCAAATTAAATTCTGTTTCATCATTTAATAGAAAGGCAAAGGTATGTGCACAAACTAGCCAACAATCCATTTGGAGGCAGTATCTGTAAAGAAACTCCTTTCAGGAGACTACTCAGGAGATCATGTTCACTCTGAGCCATGAACAACTGGTGGGTTCTGTTCAATATTTTCTCACAGTAGCAGAACAAGAAAATATTGTCAGTATTGTTTTTCTAACTTGTCCCCAAGATAATACTGCAAAGAGTAGATTTTGAAAGATGCTTTGGAAGCAAAGAACAGCAATGTTTCTAAGTGTTATTCAGAAGAAAGAAACTGGTGACACTGGTGTTATCTGACCTGAACAATGACACAGTCCAGATAGCAGACACATTTAGGTCTAATCTAAGCTACTTTTGGCACTTTTAGCAAGTGTTGGGTGGGCCACATGTGGTCCAAATGTGATGATAGTCCTGACATCTAGCCAAGAAAAATGGAAGTCTTAATGCCATTTTACCCTAGACTTCTATAGGACCAGAAATCAGCAACTACATCAATATTTGTGGAGGAATTTCTGAATTTCAGTTTCAAATCTGTGAGATTCTGACTGGACTCTGAATGTAAGTAGTTAATGTGAATTTCTGTTTAATGTGAATTTCTTTACATGTAGACGGCTAGAGATTTGCAGTTTTTGCTGATTTATCACAGTTAATCACATATTATCACAAAGAGATTGCTTGTAATTGCCAACGTGATCCCATTCAATCACAAACTGATAGACTGACTCCATCTTATTCAATTCAATTTAATTTAATTCAATTCCATTTTATTTATATAGCGCCAAATCACAACAACAGTTGCCTCAAGCCACTTTATGTTGTAGGTAAAGACCCTACAATAATACAGAAAAACCCCAACAATCAGACAATCCCCTATGAGCAAGCGCTTGGCGACAGTGGGAAGGAAAAACTCCCTTTAAACAGGAAGAAACCTCCAGCAGAACCAGGCTCAGAGAGGGGCAGCCATCTGCCGCGACCGGTTGGGGGTGAGGGAAGGAAGACAGTGCAAAAGACAGACTGTGGAAGAGAGCCAGAGATTAATAATAACTCATGATTAAATGCAGAGTGGTGTATAAACACATGGTGAATGAAAAGAGGTGAGAGAAGGAGAAACACTCAGTGCATCATGGGAAGCCCCCAGCAGCCTAAGCCTATTGCAGCGTAACTAAGGGAGATTCAGGGTCACCTGATCCAGCCCTAACTATAAGCTTTATCAAAAAGGAAGGTTTTAAGCCTAATCTTAAAAGTAGAGAGGGTGTCTGTCTCCTGAATCCAAACTGGGAGCTGGTTCCACAGAAGAGGGGCCTGAAAGCTGAAGGCTCTGCCTCCCATTCTACTTTTAAATATCCTAGGAACCACAAGTAAGCCAGCAGTCTGAGAGCGAAG
>VUQS01060293.1:0-13800 GCA_015108495.1 Heterochromis multidens
AGGAGGTTAGGATGTTATGATGTTAGGTTAGGAGGTTAGGATGTTAGGAGGTTAGGTTAGGATGTTAGGATGTTAGGAGGTTAGGTTAGGAGGTTAGGATGTTAGGATGTTAGGAGGTTAGGTTAGGATGTTAGGATGCTAGGAGGTTAGGATGTTAGGATGTTAGGTTAGGAGGTTAGGATGTTAGGAGGTTAGGTTAGGATGTTAGGATGTTAGGAGGTTAGGTTAGGAGGTTAGGATGTTAGGAGGTTAGGTTAGGATGTTAGGAACATTATTGGACTCTTAGTGAATAAACTCATATGATGTGAGAATGTAATCAAACTGTTTATCAGAGGGAAAGTGTGATGTTTAGGACACTCCAGCCTCACATTAGCAGACATAATATTAGTTCATAACCAGCTGTTGTTTAGTCGGCTGTTTGTCAGCTGTCCAGAGACGAGAGGGTCACATGTTTAATCTGCTGACAATAACATGTTTATATACATTTTCATATATTAGAGCCCCGACTTCAGTTAAGTAGAAGAGGGTGAGGTGAAAATGAGGGAGGACAGAGAGCAGTGGTGGAGGAGGAGAAAGACACAATGGCTAACAGATGATGAAAATATACACGTACAAATGTAAAATGGTCATATATAGTTTGAAAGAGCCATTTGTGATCTTTAAATTAAAAGTAACTTATAAGGACATACATATGTGGCGGTCTCCATAAACTATTATTCAAGATGGTGGGGCACCATGGCAGCTCCTATGTATTTTTAATGGATTAAATCTAAGTTTATGACAATGCATCAGTTTGTTGGAATATAGACACACTAATCTATATATATATTTATGAGTACAACATTCTTTGTTTTCTATTAAACAACCTCAAAAAATTACTTCCTGTACCTTTAACTTTAAAGACTATGTGCAATGACAAAGACCCAGTATAAGATACAGATATTGAACTGTAAATCAAAATATGGAGTTTGAAATAAGCATAATAGGCCCAATTAAAGCTTAAACAGTAAGTAGAGTAACTGAACCTGCTCAAAGCACTCATACTACAAGCCTCATTCACCCATTCACATACACATTCATGCAAGCACTTTTTTGTAAGCAGAAGTGCTTTCAATCTAACATCCATATACATTCACATGCCGATGAACGCATCGGGAGCAGCTCGGGGTTCAGTATCTTGCCCAAGGATACTTTGGCATACAGACTGGAGCAGCAGATCCAACCACCAACCTTCCAATTAGTGGAAAACCTGCTCAACCTCCTGAGCCAGCTGTGTACACTTTCTATGTAACCTTTGTAGGCTATGTCCTGGCAAAAAGAGTGAATAACTTTCACTGTGATGGATAATGTGTCCTATCACACACCATGCATTGTCACACACGGCTCCTAAAAAAAATAAAGCATACATACTTTAGTTTGTTTCAGTGGCCTGGCTACATCAGTGGAGCAAAACACCTTTGGGTTCAAGTGAAAAGTCCCAGAATCTGTGTAAACAATGGTATAAATTTAACATTTAACATTAAAATAGCTGTAATAAACGCTTGAAACTCTTTCCTCAGTATCTCTGCTGCCCTCCTCCTCCTCCTCCTCCTCTTCTTCTTCTTCTTCTTTTAAAGACTGCGTCTGTCTAATAGGGGCTGCCATGGCAACAGCCCTGCAGCCTGCTGCAAGCACTTAACTGTAAAGATTATAACAATCATGCTTTATATCACACTCATGCCAAATCATATCAGAACCAGGAGAAATTCTCATTCAAGTGAGAAAGCAGGTAATTAAAATAAAACAATGCTTTTCATGTCAGAATGTTTCCCCTCAGCTGAAGGTGAGGGTTTGTCGATGGAGACAGACTAACATAAATCAAAGCTCTGGCATTTAATTCACCGGGTTAATTATCACCCCTGTCTTTCCCGGATATATACGCAGACTGTGCCTAACTCAAAGTGAGGACGACCTTGAGAGAGCAAAGCCAAAACCACCGCTGAGTCGCTGCCAAGTTCATTTTATCCCTGATGAAAAGGCGTTTTTGAATCTTTCACCCAGCAGAAGACAGATAAAGGACTGCAGGATTTTCAAAGAGTTTGAACTCGTGTAACAAGAGGAAGTTAGACTTAGGATTCGTTGTCTCACTTTCAACACATTCCAATGATGCTGATAAACTGCGGGCAGCAGCTCGGTCACTTGGGACGCTCTGTCTCTGCGTCTTGATGTAGATGACAGCTTTCACCATGTTCGGCTTTATGTGAATGTGCTGACTGCCCGGCCGGTCAGCTGACAGGGGTGCGGCGGCTCTGAGGGAAATCTTTGTGTTACAGAAACATGGATGTTTGTTGCAGGTCACACTGCTGAGAGATGCATTAGGGAGCATAGGAAGTTACAGGACGCAATAAATACTCATCATCTGAACAGGCTCTTAGCTTATGTAAAGAAGTGTTTCTCAAAACGTTTACACCACCAACTTTACATTTTCTAACCATCCATTAGAGTAGCTTTGCATGAGTCACAGCTCTGAATAATCTTTATTTATTTTATACTGGGCCTTCAGTTCATCCTCTGCCTGAAACAAGCCATTTTAGCTCTGTCTTCTTATTGGCATGCCCCAACATGAAAAGCATCCATTTTCTCCACGTCCCAAGCAGCTACAAAAACAACTTGATAAAGTAAACAGGTGTTGTATTTATTAACAGTTTCACAAACACAGGTGTATAAAAAGTAAAGTCAGGGTGAGCCAGGGCCATTCAAAGAAACCAAAATAACCAAACAACATACCTCCATACCCAGCAGTTCACCCCTACATACTCCTATAAACTTTAACATGAACGCACACATCAGAAGCTACAAATAAACATGGGTACAGACTGCAGGAAGATGGCAACAAGAGCAATCTTCTACCTGGCCAGTGGCTGTCTTGGCTCCTTATGTAGGCTGTGGTAATCAGGCTGGAGCCAATCATCTTTGAGCTGTACATGGGCCACACCAATCACAGCCAGGCCGCTGCATATTCCAGTTAGCATATTCTCTCACACACTATGTAGATCTTTTATAAAAGGAAAGAAGCACTCCGGTTACACAGAATTACACAAAAATATTATAAAAAATACTTAATATTTATCCAGAGCCCGGCTTCTTTAAACATACTTTTCACCTGAGTTCATCTCAATAATTTAAAACCTCTGAAAGTGCTGGGATCACAAATATAGCCTACTCTTTATCCCACATTTAGTTTGTTGTTCATTCATTCATTCATTTATTCATTCATTCATTCACTGCATTCATTTCCAGTTCTAGGATTTGTCCACGAGATGGCAGTACATACAAATGAGCTTCAGTGCTGAAGTATGACTGTCGCCCTGTCCACGACTTAATTAAAGATACAGTTTTAAAGAATATGTCATTTCAAATAAGCTGTGCTCCTCTGGGTGTGTCTCTTTGACTCCTCACAACAACACGAGGGTCATAAATGACACTGATTTAGACTCATGATGTACTGAGAACAGCTACTGTCCACTTGTTCTAAATCTGAGCCAGAAATAAAGTTACGGTCTTAGTGTCACGGTTAATCAAACTGTATACCAAATAAGGTGTTTAATATTAAGTAATATGGAGAGTACATGTCCAATATGTCCATAAATATGCCTGTGTCTTTATATTTTCTGAGCTACTGCAGTTTGCATTAATTGCATGCAAGTCACACGCCGGTGATTCATGTTAATGACCTCAAAAGCTAATCTTGATTTACTCTGGGCTCAAGCTCTGCATGCATAATTTATGTAGTGAAATAATCACTGCAGAGCTCGACTGTCTCGCCTACTGATTCGCAGTCACAGACCTTTTATTTGGGAAGTCATCAGATGTTAGGAAAGAAGTGCAAGTGTGCAAAAACACTCCCAGACTATCACAGTGTGTACGGGGTAAACAGTGAAGTAGCAGAAACATGAATCAGAATCTCCATGGCTCTGTTTTGAAGGATGAAGGTCAGTAAATCAGTCATAACCATTCACAGTTTCCTATTTCTGATGATGGAGTTTATCATGGTGTAATAAATAAAAAAATACTGTATGGAGCTGCAAAATGTATTTGTTCCCTATAATGAGGGTGACAGAATAGTAAGTATAAATGAGCCGATCGACATTACTAACGCCTGTAACGACTCTGCAGGGCTTTTTCCTCAAAGCCACAGGGAGCTACTGGAGATGGGCAAAAGAACTGCAGGTTTGAGGCTCTTTCTTATTCCTAGTATGTTTCTATTCTCCCCTTTCTTGTGTTTCTTGGTCTCTCTCTGTGTCCAGGTGTGGCTCTCTGTTCCTCTCCTGCATGCTTTTTGCTCACCTGCACACCTGTTGCTGGCTCACAGGGGATCATTGATTCATCAGGTTTCTTGTCTGTAATGTTTTCAGGTCTTTACCTGCTCTGAGATGACTATTTCTGTGGATTGGCACTGTAAGCATAAACCTGTGATTTATTCTCCAATCAAGCCCCTGCTGGCTAGACTGTAAAGACTATAAAGGTGGTAGTAGAAGAAAAAATGAGAATAAAGCTACTCATTTACAAGAAAAAACTCAGATGATTAAAAAAAAATTACCTGATTAAAAACTTGGGGAAAATAATCATGTTCACTTCACAGTAGCACAACTCATGTTTTGAATTTTCTTTATCTCGTTCAGGCGCTGTTCAACCATCTTCATACCCATGCCTCATCGTGTTTGTTGTGGAAATTGCTGCTCACTCTCCCAGTTTGCAGTGGCGACTACTGGTCAGCTCTGGTCAGCTCGCCACTTACCAGACATTTCAACTCAGCTTGTGTCTGCATGGATCTTGGCTCTGCCGAGGTGGCCATTTACCAAAATCAAAATCCAACTCAAACTCAAAATCCATGCCTGTGGTTTTCCCAATAAGATCTGTTTACTCATCCATCACAAGCAAGCACACAAAAGAACAAAAAGTCATAACCAAAGAAACCCTGAAGAAGGCCTTAAGCGATCCGTGTTGGTGTATTTTTAATGGCATTAGCCCACAAAAATAAAGGCCATTTATTACTAGTCCAAACTCTGAGTGCCTGGACTTTTGGTCTTTTTTGGCTCATCATTATTCCCTCCTATGATCACTGGTGGTTTGAGGGACACCATTGTCTTGTTTCTTGCTCTTACAACATCAAAAATAAACTTTTAACATATTATAATTATTAATAGGTAAACTAATAAACAGCTCCTCTATGCTGGTTTTTAATAAGTTCTGGTAAATGGACTGATTATTATTAGCACTTTTCTACTCTCCCGGAGCATTTAAAGCGCTTTTATACAACATGCCTCATTCACCCATTCATACAAGCACTTTTTCTATGCTTAAGTGCTTTCTATCTAACATTCACACACCTTCACACTCCGATGGATGCATCGGAGAGCAACTTGGGGTTGGTATCTTGCCCAAGGATATTTGGCATGCACCTTCCGATTAGTAGATGACCTGCTCTACCTCCTGAGCTACAGCCACCCCTGGTATGAGGTCTGAGTTCTGCCTTTTGAATCAGAAAAAATTATTTACTTACAACAGATTTCAGATTTTCCTCAGCACTAATTTAACTCCAATTTAGAGCTGCCAGGACTCAGTGGTGTCAGTGGCATAAGCTACTTTACTCATTTACATTTTTTTTCTTAATTTCTTGAAACCGTTCACCTTTCCCAAGACTAAACAAACCAAATAAAAAATTCAAATCTCACACACAGCCAGTCGTATTAATAACACTACTGACCAGTCACTGCACACTACATCAAGTAAGAAGGCAGTGCAACTCAGATCTTTCCAGTGTCATTTGGCTGTCTTGGATTCAACGAAAATGACAAAAATATGAAGTGAAACAGAAACGAACCCCCTCCCCAGCTTCCTCTGTCAATACAAAGCGTTGAAACATCGGGAAACAGTAAATGTTGCTGTTTTATGTATATTGTACATCTCATTAAATGTATATGCCTCATACTTTAACTTTCTTTTGAAAGTGACCATGTTTTCTCATAATTATAAGAAGGATGACTCAAGTAAACATCATCTTATGTAAGAAAAATGTGAAGGAGACACTTCTATGCATTCCTTCTCTTTCTTGTCATATGGGTTGTCATTACATGTAAAAATAAAAGGGGGGGTTTATATGAAATTGCTATTCTCAAGCTGGCTCAGCAGCAACGTGTGAACAGTTTTGAGTTGTTGTGTTTAAGAAATGGCATCTGTGTTGCAGTTTAATTTAGGCCACCTGTTGTTGCCATTACGCATCACAAGTGAATCACTGTGTAAAACGTGTTCTGTAAAAGGTTAAACAAGATCTGCAAATTGTGTCTAACTATAGCTGAAAACTGTTTAAGGCTTCGCCATAAGAGTGATTCATTCAGTAAACTGGTTTAGGAAAAACTGTAAAACTCAGCCCACAATCTGCAACAGGGAGTGGGAGACAAGAAATGTATTTACAAAACCATTATTTAATTAAAATTGCATGTATTTACCAGCAAGTCACCTGCCACTTCATTAGGTACACCTTGCTAATAGCGGGTTGAACCCACTTTTGCCTTCAGAACTGCTTCAATTCTTCATGGCATAGATTCAACAAGGTGCTGGAAACATCCCTCGGAGATTTTGGTCCATATTGACATGAGAGCATCACACAGTTGCTGCAGATTTATCCATGATGCCAAATTCCTGTTCCACCACATCCCAAAGATGCTCTGTTGGAATAAGATCTGGTGACTGTTAAGGACAGTTGAGTACAGTGAACTCATTGTCATGTTCAAGAAACCAGTTTGACATGATGTGACATGGAGTGTTATCCTGCTGGAAGCAGCCATCAGAAGATGGGCACACTGTGGTCATAAAGGGATGCCAACAATACTCAGGTCGGCTGTTGAATTTTCTACTAAAGGGCCAAAAGGTTGAGAGGAAAATATACCCTGCACCATTACACCACCAGCAGCCTGAACTTGTGAGTCTGTGTGAACTGTAGCCTCAGTTTCCTGTTCTTCACTGACAGGAGTGACACCTGGTATGGTCTTCTGCTGCTGCAGCCTCAGCAGTTTCTTAAATACTCAGACCAGCAAGTCTGCCACCAACAACCATTCTTCCCCATTATGATGCTCAGTTTGAACCTGACCAGGTTGTCTAGACCATGTCTACATGCCTAAATGCATTAGGTTGCTTCCATGTGATTGGCTGATTTGATATTTGTGTTAATGAGAAGTTGAACAGGTGTACCTAACGAAGTGGCAGTGTATTGCTGATCAGAGTGAGAGACAGAGGGCTTCTTTCATTTCTCTAATTTGTGCATCGTCATCTCCTCCTTCGTTCTGCCTGTGACCCACAAATCAATCTCAGTATGGCATGCTGAAGGATGTCTCAGTTCTTAAAATGCATTTGGAGAAGAAAGGAGGCTTGCCAGAGGAGCAATAATCAAAGATGCACTGGTATCCTCTGTAGGAGTGTTTTTACCTTCAGTTTATTAAAGAAGGCTGGAATATACAAACCAGGGTGGGAGGATACTCTAAACAACTCATCCTTTGTATTCACAGATTGTTTCAATTATTTAACATGATCAAATTTTCTGCTTTCTAAGTGTTCCATCTATCACACTGCACCATGTTGCGAGTCTAATTAAAAGTGGTCCTAATAAGAAGCTCTGTTTCACCTGAGATATTAAAACACAGCTGTGGTCGGGCTATTACAAAATAATATCCGACGTCATATTTAACTGACATCACTTTAAACTGCTGCTGCAAGGCGAGGATGTCTCATTTTATTAAGTGACTGTCTCTTCTTCACCTCCTCTGCTCCCATCGCTGGTGGGAGAGCATAAGATGCAAGGAGAGAAGTCAAAGCTGTGCAATCTGGGAAATGAGAAACTCGGGGAGAGACTGCAGGAAAGAGGGCACTTTTGTATCTGAGCACACTGGGCTCAGGTGTAGCTCATGCAGCTAATTGCCCTCCAACCAGCTCCTGCAGAACAAAGCACGGCACAGCACAAAACAACAACTGAGACACCACCTAACCCCCCTCTCATTTCTCAAATTGCACATGCTCAATTCCTCTCCTCATGTCTCCGTGCTTTCCACTAAAGATGTGAGGAAGACCAAGGAGAAGAGAGGAGACTATTCAACAGACATTTAACAAAATGAGACATTCTTTCCTCAGAGCCTCATTTTAAAGCGATGCCAAGTAAATATAAGGTGTGGCACAGTTGCATCATAAACTATTTTACAGCTGTATTTTATGACCACACAGCTGATCACAGCTGACTCCTCACTTCATGGTTTGTATATTCCAACTGTGTGCCATACCTCTTTTAAAACACTCGCACTACTCATTATATCTCCTATATGGCCTCCTCTCTCTTCAAGATGCATATTTTAGTGACATCCTTCAGCAATTGTGTACTGAGATTAATTTCTGGGTCACAGGCAGGAGGATGGATGAGATGAGGAGGTACAAATTAAGAAAAAAACCTCTAGTGCACACTAACTAAAAATACCAAGTGGAGGTCATCATTGCTAGTGCTATTGTTTTATTTTGAAAGATTGCAGGTTTTCTGTTGCTCCACATGGTGATGCTACCAGTCTCTCTTAAAAAAATACAGAGAGACAAATGTTAATAAATGGATCTTAATTAACACAAATAGATTAATGTGGACAAATAATGATGAATGAAAGAGGGAAATCTGAGGATGTTCCTGTGTGTCTATCCACAGGAAACAAGCCACAAAGTGCATTTATACTTTTTAATATCCTTAGATACTCTATCTGCCCTCTTTGTAAACATGTAATTTCCAAAATGTAGGATTTTAATGCTGAAGAGTTCTGGGAATTTCAAAGTTAAAGCACAGTAATTTGCAGAGGTCATTATTTTCACACCTTTGCACAGTGAGATGTCAGACAGTTTTTACTTTTCAGCAGGTTGTTTATGTTGTTTTAATGCTGGTGATATAAGAAACTTGGGGGCTGCAGCAGTGTGTCTTTCAAAGCCACCTACAGTGTGCACATGTAATGCTTTCATTACAGTGCCTGACCCTGGACTTTAGTGGCCTGACAATCAGACTCTCTTTTCTCTCTTTGAACACTGAGAGGTTGATGATTCAGAGGTCTAGACTGGAGGTTCAGTCCTTATTTGACCTAAGTATATTTTGCTTGATGCAACTGGGATTACAGCCATATGATTAGTTGTCCTTTATGGCTGAATTATTATATAAAAAAGTGGATTTTAAGGGAATAATTAGCTGTTTAACCCCCCTTTTAACATTTTTACTTGGTCATTTCTCTGTCTAATCTAAATATGCTTATTTTGGATGAAGTAGTCTTAGACTTGGAGGGAGAAGGCTTAAGATCAGGACCTCTAATCATTGTCTTGCTGGTGGGATGTCATGTAATTTTAATAGACAGCCTGTAGTTCACAAAATCACACAAGCCTGCAGCATTTGTCCCTGTCTTGTCATTACCCAGCAGATCAGTGATAAATGGAGTCTTTAAAGAGCAAACAGTCTCACATTAATCAGCCTGTTGAGAGCTGAAAGTTTGTCCACACAAACGCCTGAGGATGTTACATGATAAGGATTAAGATAACAGCTTCTGTAATCTGTGTGTGTTTGAATGAAGCCTCAGATAATGGAAGAGGATAAAAATGGCTTTCTTTTGTCCAAGAAAGGATAAGAAGCGATGTATAAATCAACCCCAGGCTATTTTAACATTCAGTTTGTAAGGTTTCTGCACAAGTATCGTTTTAATCAGTTTTATTTTGAAAGCTGAACAGGAAGTTTTATTTTGAAGCCTCTGTGTTTTAATTGGACACTCCTGAGTAAATTGAAGGCTCACCACCCACGCGTCCCTGTTTGTGCGTGTTTGTTTAGCCAATTCTCGCATTACCGTTTAAAACAATGTCAGACAAAACGGAGGTTGACCTAACTGGAGTCAAACAAAGTAAAGGCGTGTGGCTTGTGAAGGTTTGTTCACCTGAAAATGATCACATCACGACGTCATTTCACCTTTACAGACGGTAACGGCTGATAAACGTGACTTTAAAAGTTTATTTGTACACACAGGCAGTGCTCTGAGGAGTGATTTTACTCATTTATCTTACTTTTGGTGTTTTAGAGAAGTAAATGTGTCTGATTCGAGGACCGAAGCGAAGCTACAGGACGTTTATTGCGCATTCATGTGGTGTGAGAATAATCGGAAAAACGAGCTTCAGGATGGGGGTAAATTCGCAGGAAATGTCATTCTAGTTGGAAAAACAGCTGAGAAAATGGGGTCGGGGGTCTGTCTGTCAGTTTCTAACAAGGAGAAAATCTAACTAAAGCGGAGGTATGAAAGTAATGTTTGAGATTATTGTGCATTCACGTGGTGTCGTAGTAATCGGAAAAACCAACTTCAAGCTGGTGAAATTTTTACATGAAAGCCCACTTCAGTTGGAAAAACAAATGGAAAAATCGGAGCAAGTTTTCCTTTATCTAAGTCATATAAAAATTTCATGCAATACAAGCAGTGCAAATAACAAACTTGAAAATATATTTCCAGTAATAAAATAAAACATATTTTCTGTAAATGAATGTTAATCCCACGTAACATATCAAACACATTTTCTACATCAACACAAAAGATTTAAGATGAAGACATAAAATCAATGAAGAAAATGCCCAGTTGTGGATGTCGTACTCAACAATCAACAACAATTTCATGTGTTTTTCTTAGATTAATTTGTATTATGGTATTAGGTTTGAGATCAGTTATAAAAGTTATTTATTAGCAGTAATAATGATCGCTGTATGGAAGCTCGTTTCCGCCATTGTAACAAAAAAAAAACAAAAAAAAAAAATTGCCTCGTTATGGTCTCAAAATGTTTACTTAAGTTGAAGTTTCAAATAATAATAAATAAATAATAAATCTAAAATAATTTTAGAAGTTATTTTCTCAGAAGTCTGAGTTAGTAAGTCAACGTTTTGACATAATAACCAGACATTTTGACTCATGGATGGCAATTTTTTTCCAGTGGCAAAAACAAGCTTCCTGATCGCAGTGATGCACTGATGTAAAATTCTTTTTAAAATAATAATTCAGCAAATAGCCGATAATATAGCTGACATACAGTTTTTTTTTTCCCCTTTTGTTGTAGGGAGACAAAGAAATCTTTATTATATAAAAAATAATTGAGTGTTTTCAGCTTATCATAAAGTATTTTTGATCCATACACCGGGAACTACTGTGTTGCATTCAAGCGTCGATGCGGTGGCTGGAGGTGACAGCTCCCACTGGAGATGATGCTTATGATTAGAGCCTGACTAGTTTATCAGAGGGCCAATACTAACTATTTGCTGATCTATCTGTATTTATAACAGCAGTAAATAAAAATTAAAGAAGAAATGGGAGAAACACCCTTCAACCATGTTATGAGTGTAGATGGTGCATAGTTTGTCCATCAGAGGGCACTCTGCAACTTCCCTGTTGGCAACACGTGTTTGAAATGCCAAACACGACAACTAGCGGATCCAAGCAGAGCCGGGCATAGCAGGGCACAAACTAAATAACTATATGTGACAAATGTTAGGGAACTCTGTGTATGTTTTGTATGTGTGAAGAAGAAAAATATCAGTGGATATATTCAAATATCTGATTTTTAAATCACCAAAAATTGGTATTGGTCCGTCATCAGTCATTTTCATTACACATATAGATAAGTCAGCAAGGCAAATATATTGGTCAGGTAAAGTATTATATACTGGAAATAGCTATCAATGTTTTGTTTAAACACTGAGCAACAAAATATGACAGATCATCTGCGTATTCTGACACGTGAACACAGCAAAGCCAGCTGAGCAACTCCCCAAATCCCAGACTTCAACCACCCCAAGAGCACATGAACGCAGCCTTCTTATGATGCCTCTGGTATTACTGTAATGTTAAATTGATACAAGAGGCTACTGTTAACTGCTGCATTTCTCTCCAGGTCCCCAAATATTTATCTCAGCAGTGGGACAAAGCTGCAGAAAAGGGAGAAGTTGGAAAGATTACCATTGGAAAGTATGTACCTCAGTGTGTATGTGTTTATTGGTTATTAGTATTAGAGTTGCAATGATTAGCTGAATGTTCAGCCAAAATGCCAGTTTTTTAGTTTTTATATCATCGTCATAGACAGAATATTGGCTGTAGCTGTGGGAAGGTTGTCATTATTGACTTGAATGGCAGAGTAATGAGTTACAAACGTAAACCTTAGCTCACTTCTGTTTTCTCACAATCCTGACAGAAAGCAAGGCAAAACAGAGGTGAGTCAGCTTTGAATGATTTGGTTTTTGGGTTAAATGTCTGAATAAAACACACTCACTTCTAATTATGATCAGATCACCTTTAAAGGCTTTTCCACCTGTTTGTTTGGGTACTTTCATGGTTTAGATTAGCAGGAAGAACTCGTCACAACTGCTTGTTTCTAATGATTTTTACACATTTATACTGCATAAAGTCCGGTCCATATTTTTGGGCACTGACATCATTTTTTGTTATTTTACTTGTGTACAAAAAAGTTGCACTTATGTGATTAATTATGGGCTTAAAGTGCAGACTCAGCTGATCAATCACCTGAGCCACCCCTCATTCCTTTATATTTTGCTTCCAAGGAGCAGTAGTTCAGCAATTGTTCTTCAGGTTTTCTGAAGGTTTTTCAAAGTTTTTCTTTGGACATTGGCTGCTTTTTCATTCATTTTCAGTCCAGTCCTTGTACCTGACCATTTTCAACTTAGCAAAGAACCAGTTTTAAATTGTATCTTTAGGCACCTTGTTACTTTAGCAGCCTGTCATGAAAACACATAATTTGTTCACATTTCTTTAGTTGAATCTATGAAAAATACCAAAGATAACACAGCTTGACAGACATAAAATAGTATTTTTACACCAACAAGGTGATTCCCAAAGAACTGTTAGCTGAAAACTTGCCGTATCTTGGCATGGTGTGCAGTGTGTGAAACTGGACACGTGGAGGACAAAAGAAGAAGTGTCAGGCCTAAAAAAACTATCTATAGCAGATGAACAGTATCTGAAAGTCATGTCCTCAAGAAATAGGAAGAAATCCAGCTGATCCATCTACTGTTCACTGAAGCCTCATCAGAAATGGTCTCAGTGGAAGGGTGGCTGTCAAGAAGCCATTCCTAAGTAACAGAAACAGGGAGAGAAGGTTGAGGTATGTCAAATTACACAAGAACTGGACTGAAAATCAGTGGCAACAGATCTTATGGAGTGATGAATGCAAATTTCACATTTTTGATTCAAGTCGTCATCAATATGTACAAAGGAGGAGAGAGGTACAACAGTGAGTGTCTACAGCCACCTGTAAAACACGGTGGAGGCTCTGTCATGGTTTGAGGCTGCATTTCAGCCAGTGGTGTTGGAGATCTTGTTAAAATTGATGGAATTATGAACACATATTAAGTCCCATCAAATTTTGATCCACCATGCAGTACCACCTAGAAAGCATCTGATTGGCAACAGCTTCATTTTTCAGCACGACAGTGATCCCAAACACACTTCCAATGCAGCAAAAGCATACCTGGATAGAAAAACCGCACAGTGGTGAAGTGGTCAGCACCGTCAACTCACAGCAAGAAAGTCCTGGCTATACACTATTGGTGTTGGATTGGCCTCCCTAGAGCCCGGACATCAACATTATTGAAGCGGTGTGGGATCATCTTGACAGATCAGAACAAAATGCAGCCAACATCCAAAGAAGAGCTTTGAATGTCCTTCAAGAAGCCTGGAGAACTATTCCTGAGGACTACTAAAAGAAATTACAAGTTAG
>VUQS01060295.1:0-10295 GCA_015108495.1 Heterochromis multidens
TTTGATAAAGCTTATAGTTGGGGCTGGATCAGGTGACCCTGAATCCTCCCTTAGTTATGCTGCAATAGGCCTAGGCTGCTGGGGGTTTCCCATGACACACTGAGTGTTTCTCTTTGTCTCACCTCTGTTCACTCACCATGTCTTGTTATTATTAATCTCTGGCTCTCTTCCACAGCATGTCTTTGTCTTCCTCCCCTCACCCCCAACCGGTTGTGACGGATGGCTGCCCCTCCCTGAGCCTGGTTCTGCCGGAGGTTTCTTCCTGTTAAAAGGGAGTTTTTCCTTCCCACTGTCGCCAAGTGCTTGCTCATAGGGGATCATCTGATTGTTTGGGTTTTCTGTATTATCGTAGGGTCTCTGCCTTACAATATAAAGCGCCTTGAGGCGACTGTTGTTGTGATTTGGCGCTATATAAATAAAATTGAATTGAATTGAACTGAAGCTCCCAGCCTCTTTGAAAATCCATCCCACATTCCATGTCTCCCAAATTAAGCTCTATCATTCCAGCACCTACCACAGGATCCCGACGTATACCCTCCCACAGGATCCCCTGATGGAAGTGGTCAAATGCCTTCTCCAATTCCACAAAGCACATGTAGACTGGCTGGGTAAACTCACATGCATCCTCAAATATCCTATTATAAATATCCTAATATGGGATAAAGAGCTGATCCAGTGTTCCTGACATAGACCTTCCCCCGTTAACTAGAGCACACCCTCTGGATCCCGCTTCTTAAACATGTGTGCCAATCCAGAGGCACCACCCCAGATCGCCATGTGACATGTGGATCCACCCCGGGGGACATGCCACCAAGGAGTTCTTTAACTACACTAGTGACTGCCCTTCTAGTGATGGGCAAGTCAGCCCCCCTTGTCCCCAGACTCTGCTTGCTCTACAGAAGGCATGTCTGTGGGACAGAGGAGATCCTCAAAGTATTCTTTCCACCGCCTGACTATATCCTCAGTTGAAGTTAGCAGCACCCCAACTGCACTATACACCGTGTGAGCAGCAAACCAGCAACCCGTGCTCCATCGCTCGATCCCTCCTCCGTGGATCATTCCTGGACTTTATATATATCCTGCTCTCTTCCTCTAGTGGATTTTCTGCTCTCTCTGGACCTGGAGGGCTCATCCTCGTTGTCCCCAGTGACAGCTCTGCTCCGTATCTATTGTGTCAATTACAATAAAAGATATAAAACTTTTCCCTGTGTCTTGTTGGTGCTGCACTGCCATATCGGACATCCGGCCGTGACAAAAGAATTGCTTTGAGGCCAACCAAAAGTTCTGTTCCATTGCCTCACTTAACTGCTCCCACAACTGAGTTCAGCTATTTCACCTACTGGACTCCTTTATTCAGCTTGACGGCTCCATTGTTCGATGCATAAGCGGGTCAGGATCCATTCCCTGACCCGAAGGCACAGGGAAGCATCCCTCTCATCCACTGGGAAAATGCGAGCATACAGGCAGCGAGCCGGGGCGATACAAGAATGGCTATCCCTGCCCGCTGCCTCTCACTGAGGACAACTTTAGACTGGAACAGAATCTGTCCCTCTACAGGAGACTGGTTCCAGAGCCCAAGCCATGCATTGAGGTGAGCCTGACTATATCTACCCAGTATCTCTCAACCTCAGACACCAGCTCAGGCTCCTTCCCCACCAGAGAGGTGACGTTCCATGTCCCAAGAACCAGCCTCAATAGCCAGGGATCAGACTGCTAGGGGCTCCGCCCTTGACTGTCGCCTGACACACACTGCATCCGGCCTCTATAGCACCTCCTGGAAAGCGGGCCCTTCAGGCTGTTCCTGGCTGGGTCCCATGGACTAAGGTCCACCTACCAGGCACTCTCCCCCAAGCTCCATCCCCAGGCCTGGCCCCAGGGTGGGGCCCCAGTAACCCTATCCCGGGCAGGGTGAACTGGTCCCTTGGTTACCTTCCTTTCATAGTGGTCATCTGAATCGCTTGTCATCTGCCCCCTCACCCAGGACCAATTTGCCTTGGGAGACCATACCAGGAGCAAAAGTCTCTAACAACATAGTTCCTGGTATCACTGGGACACACAACCCCCTCCACCACGATAAGGTTGAATTCATGGAGGGTTAATAAAAAAAAAAAAAAAAACACCATGGAGAAGCCAAAAACAAAAATATGAAGATGAAAATGTTTTTGCTTCTCCGTGGTGTTTTTTTTTTCATTTAAAATGTAACATACAACTTGGGTAACTATCTCTTGAAATTCACTCAGAAGTTTAGTTTGTGATATTGAGTGACATTGTTACTCTGGACAAACCATACCAACTGAAGACAACATTGTGCAAAAGTTTAAGGCACTAAAGACAAGGTGGAGATTCTTTATTGGTTAGTATAACACTCTTGTATAAGCTCTCCTTGTCCAGCTGCATTGATGCTGTAATTACAGAATTCGCTACTATGCTGAAAATATGTTAACAACAGTCAATAAAATTCAAAGTATTCTAGCAACAATATTAGAGGTTTCTACCATTTTCCTCATGAGGATATTCAACTCCATAGATACTGCAGCGGCGAAAGACCATCTTATTTTCTGTCAGTGTTCCTGTTTTATCAGAGAACAGGTACTGAATCTGACCCAGGTCCTCAGTAATGTTGAGAGCACGGCACTGGATCCTGGAGTCCAGCTCTTCGTTGTACAGGGATAAGTCATTGTGGATGAAGTAGATCTGGCCTAGTTTCACGATCTCAATGGACACGTACAGAGAAATAGGGATCAGCACCTGTTGAACAAAAAGCATTAGTTCTTCTGTCTAACATGTTAAGTACCTCTAAAAATGTAAGTGCAGATTCTTTGTGCTACCAGCACTGCTGCTATTTTAGAGCTTCCTTTGAGGTCCCATTCCAACTATTTGTACTCCTCTAGTTTGTCAAAACACCAAACCTTCAGCCTTCTGGGGAAGGGGTCAAAGCAATACGGAGGCAAATGGCATAAGTAGGTGTCATTGTGAGTTACAATTGTTTTGGAGAGGCCAACAATCTTTCTCTGCTCATTTGACATTGAAAAGTGCATTTTGAATGTGTTGTGAACAGGCGTAAATAGACCAAAACTACACTTCTTTGTGCTGAATATCTCTCTCAAATAACTAGTAGAACTCTGTGTTGACCCTTAGGGAAGAATTCATGGCACACAACCTGGCGAACAGCTGATAAATGACAAGCACACTCCTTACACTCCTCACCTGATGTACATTCACAGTATGTGGACACTGTTGACCCTTACTGTGAAACTGCTGTTTTAGTCTCTGTTGTAGTCTGAAACCAAGCTCCTAACACCAGTAGTAACACATCACATGAAAATGGGGTGTGAGCTCCTGGTGAAATTACTCAAGTGGACTGAATAAGACTTTAAATGAGAAATCTAAAACTAGTTTTAGTTTTACTGAAAGCGCTTTACAAATTCTCTCAATTATGCAGTACTTTTATTGATTCACATTGACACACAAATTGGTGAATTTCATTTTCAGCATCATGCACAAGAACATTTGGAGGAGTTGGGGATCAACGTGGACTGTGACCAAAGTAAAAATATGCTTTTTGTTTTTTTGTTGGAGTTATGAGACTTCTTGATTGCACCTTATACTGGATGAAAGGCCTGGATATACTGACATATTTTCACTACCAAGTCGCTAACGTTGAACTTATCATGATATTCAACCAAAACTGTTTTAGACTGAGAAACACATGCCCTTATTGTCCCAGAATGTACAATATCTTGAAGTCTTTGTCAGCGCGGTCAAATCTGTCATCTGAACAAAATTTTGGTGGCTTTGGTGTAGTTTGTGGCTGGAATGTCTACAAGACATGAAGTGTATTGTGTTTATATTGTGTTACTTATTCTAAACTTCTTAATTCTTGTCCGTGTGAAATACCACCCTTTTTATAATTATTCAAAAGCAAAGCCACTGAAAAACTAAACTGAACTTAAACAAAAAACTAATGAAAAATATGAAACTACAATAACTCTTTCTCTTTCCTGTAGCTTAGCCCTCAACCAGTCGTGGCAGATAACTGTTGCTCCCTGAGCGTGGTTGTGTCAGTGGTCTTATCCTGTGAAAAGGGAGTTCTTCCTCCTCTACGTTGCCAAGTGCTTGCTCATAGATCACCAAATTGTTATTTTTTTATTTTAGTTTTTTGGGGGTTCTTGTTGAAATATTCTTGAGTCTTTACAATATTAAGTCCCTAAAGAAAACTGCTAAATAAATAAATATAACTGAATCCTGAAAAGCATGTGTAGATACAGCAGGAAAAAAAATGACTGACAATAAACACTTTTTGTTTTGTTGTGGGAATTAAAAAACAAAACAAAAATTATGATTATCAAGTTTGTTTCACTGATATGGAAGAAAATTATGTAAAGACTGAGCACAGCTGTTAATTCTTTAATTGCTGCTATTAACTCTTGACATGTATGAAATTAGATAATTTAGTGACATAGAATGCAGTAAAACGCAGAGAAAAAGTTACTGCAGGTAAAGTTAATTTCTACACTTTCCTTATTTATGAATTGGTTATGAAGCAGATTCTACTGATGTTCTGTTCTGTAGCCATGTGATAAAGGCTTCATTCAATTGCATATGAACACACTCCATTACTCATTTTCAAAGTTTCTTTGGTTATCCTGGGAAAAAAATTCTATAATAGCAGCAAATGAGAGGGTTTATTAAATGTGCCTAAGTCTGAAGCCAACATACCTGCAACACAATGACCATAGTCCAAAATATATAGAATCCAGCCAGGACAGGAGACGTCTCACAATCCACCTGAAAGATGGGTTCTTCAAGGTTGTTCAGCCAGAGGCCATGGCCTGAACACACACAAGCAAGTCAAAATAGCAGCTTAAAATTAAAGCTGGACATGGCTGAATACCTTACTGGCCATTCCTCAACGTTGTAATGGACAATATACAATGTGTCCTTTTACAAAGTTTCCACCAGAAGATTACTGCTACTGGTCAAAGCTGTGCTGTCAAGTGAGATCTGTGTTACGACAGTGTTGGTACACACCTATAGCATCAGTCAGACACATAATGATGAGTAGGACCACACACCAAAGGATGTCTGTGTTCAGATGCTTTTCCAGCTTACTCCGTTTATACCTTGGCCCACTGTTGTTCATCTTGGCTTTAGTCTCATGTCCTGAGTCATACAGCAAGAGAAGAACATAGCCATCTTCAGATATGAAGACAAATTTTCTTCTGAAATAACTTAAGAAAGACTGGAATAGCATTCTTGTTTTATCCTTGAGTCAACACGTTTTACAGCCAATTTCTAATTCTAATAATTTCTTTTTTCCCCCTCTAAATCTTGTAAGACTGCTTCCTCACCTAATCTGTTTGGTCAAACTCTGCAAAGTGATAAGCAATAAGTATGTACAACTAAAACCATGGTTTTAGTTGTACATAGTTATTGGTGCTTGACAAATTTAATTATATGGGGAACCATAACCAGGATCCATGTGTTAGGCACTGAGTCATAAGCTTTCTTGTAGTCAATCTCGGCATTGCACAGGTTGGTCAGTCTGGTCTTACAGTGTGCCTGTAAGACCAGACTGTTCATGTGCCTGTTCATCTTAGCTGCTATGATGCCTGACAGGAGATTCCATGTTGTGCTGAGGCAGGTTATTGGTCTGTAGTTGGTAAATTGTAAATGGACTGATTCTTATATAGTGCTTTTATTCACTCCCAGAGCACTCAAAGCGCTTTACACAACATGCCTCATTCACCCATTCATACAAGCACTTTGTCTATGCTTAAGTGCTTTCTATCTATCTATATATATCTATATATATATATATATATATATATATACACACATACACACACACACAAGCAGTTCAAGACCAAAAAAACTTTTTACTATCTAATAGCAGAGTTTGAAAGCTTTCATACAATCCAAAAATAGTAAAGGTTATTTGAAGTGAACTGAATCATTTAAGGTGTTAAAGCAAATATAGATGGTCAGTTAACAACAAAGTTAATATGGCTACTATACAATACAGTGAAAATGGCACTAAAAATAAAGTAACAAAGTAAGAGGCCAATATGCATGAACTGAATGAGTAAAATGTTATGTTGAAACAGCATTCTCAGTTTTTCTTATGAAAAAAAAGTCTTCCATTTCTTTTCCATCCATCCATCCATTCATTCTCTTCAGCTTATCCAATTCAGGGTCGCGGGGGGGCTGGAGCCTATCCCAGCTGCCATAGGGCGAGAGGCGGGGTACACCCTGGACAGGTCGGCAGTCTGTCGCAGGGTTAACCTTCCATTTCTTTTATCCATGTAATTTCTTTTGAAAACTTTGGAAAAAATGCCAGTGTAACTGTTAATGCTCAGATGTGAAAAGTGGTAAAACTGCACTCTTACCAGCATAGACCACGATGCCTACCACAGTTTCAGTGTTGCGGATGGTGCAGCTCCTCAGCAAAAGGTTGCCACTATGGAGGCCTACACGAACTCCATTGGAGTGCTCCCTGTGAACAAAATACACACACACACATATAAAAGCCAAAAACCTTACCTGATTTAAATTTACCACTTCACAATTGTCTTCATGTGTGCTTTTGGACTTCTTTTCATTGAGTGTACAAGCCTCACTGAAAGCAGTGCTAATTCTGACCACTTGTACTGTGCACAGAAAGCAAGCATCAACTTCTGTTTCAAACTGATCTAGATTTCATGTGCAGGTTCATTGCTGATAATGAGAGTTGTGTTTCCAGCTAAAAATCAAGTAGTTTCCAGAAATTATCAGTTGAAGATACCGCACTATGTAAGCTGAGTGGGGTAACGTGGGGTGAGGAAATGAAAACATTCACTGTCCACTGTGCCACTGAGCTGTGCCAGGGTGTGGCTATCAGTGCAGAGTTTATTGTAATGTCCTCAAGCATCTGAGAGAAAACATTCAAAAGAAACAACCTGCACTGTGGTGTGAGCCAGCATTCAATGATGCACTGGCACACAGTACATTAAAAGCACAGTTCTCATCTACCACTCACCCATGTCACTAGATTTGGCTCCCTGTGACTTCATCCACTTCCCCAAAAATGAAAATCGAGTTAAAGAACCACTTTGACATGCTGGTGGAGACCCAGTGTGAGTTGCAGAGGGGACAGTACAAAGGGAAAGACAGGATCTTCAATGGAAAGCAGTCTGGGAGGGTACATTAAGATAATTTTGAAGAGGACCTCTGCCAAATTTAAATCAGGGAAAGTTTTGATTTTGATAGGCCCGTACCAACAACTTTTTAATTTTTTTTATTCGGATAGTGTGAAAGTTTAAAGTTTAAAAGTTTTAAGTAGACTACTGAGTCAAAATCCATGCTGTGGAAGCTAAGAGAAGGTCTGAGGAGATCACTGAGACATGGACATTGACTCAGGTAAAAGTTTGACATAAAAGAAAAAAAAAATCAATCATATGTCAAATTAAAATATTTGACCTATGATGTATTTCTAAATAAGCCAGTCAGGCAGTGGAAAAAAAGTATATTTTTGCAATCCAGTTAGCTGTTCCTATGACGATGTGGCTGAAAACAAACATACAAACAGATGTGTTTGAAGACACTAAAATAAAAAGAAACTCACATGTAACCTCTAAACCTGCTGAGGTCAGTGTTGGGGTTCTCACACTCAATACGACTGTGGAAGCTCTCAGGAGTGAACTCCTCTCCCTGTAACACAGACAAATTCTATCAAACCTGCTAATAAATACATATTTAAAAAAAACAAACAAACAAACAAACAAAAAAACAACAGACATACACTACTGTGTAAAAGTCTCAAGCCACCCCTTATTTCTATATATTTTACTTAGAAAATGGGAAATAAGTCCAGTGATTTATTGAATTGTGTGCCACTTTTTTTGTCTTCTTTTATCTTCCACTTGTCAAAATTGTCCTCAATTTCTTTAAGAACACAGTGCACATTGTGGAAAGATATGCCAAGTTTTCTGGAATCACCTTGTTAGAGGAAAAATACATTTTTATGCCTATTTTATGAGCAATAGTTCTTCAGGCTTCAGGCAAAGTTTTTCTTTGCTTCATTGGACATTGGATCATCTTTGGACCATCTCTCACTACTGGGAGGGGAGGGGAGAGAGAAGACAGAAAAGAGGAGCTGAGAGCATAGACACAAAAATGAACAACCCTCATACATAGGGTAGGTGATGGATGTCGATGGTCTACCTGTTTCATTAATTGGTTGACTCAGCCTTTTAAAAAAATAATGTGTCATCAAATGTATCTTTTTCACAATATTCCTCTGCCGCCATTGGGATTCAAATGAAAAAACAGAAAAGCCAGGCTTTGTTTGTCTCTGTTTTACTTGTGTTTTGACAATGGGGGTTAACATTCCCAGTCTTGTAGTATTGAGCTAGACAGCCAAAGTCCATTATTGTTTGATGGGTACCCTAACTGAAGCTCCTGACTTGTGACTTGTGCTTATGGAATGATGATGACGACAATTATGGACAACTGCAAAACTTCTTAAAAACACATGGCCACAAAATTCTTCAATAAAAACTTGGAAAGTTGTTGTATAACAGTAGAAATAGGACACTTGGGGTTATTACTGAGTTAAAAAAGTTTGGTGCTCTAAAAAAAAGGTGCTCTAAAATGTTGCAATCGCTCACTCTGTAGAGGAATAAAAGAAGGACAGAAGATGCAAATTTGTTCTTGGCACTCCAAATTAAAGTGAAGACAAATCTTAATATATCAATTTGTTTCATGGTTTACCTGCAGTGGGAAGTCTGAAACCACTTGTCTCTGTTTCAGGTTGGTCTCCCCATCTAGGTTGGCAGTTTCAATGTAACAAACCCCACGAGGGTCGGAGGAATACAGCAGCAACATGTCAGCTGGGATAATTTCATTACAGGACAAACGAACAAAGTCACCAACTCGCACATTTTTCCAGCACTGGTCAATGTAGGTTTTCTGTGTACTATGGGATAACAGAAGAGAGAGAAGATTAAGAATATATCAACCAATGATCAAGAACAGAGGAAAAAGAGAAAAATTGACCACCTTTTGGGAAAAATAAAATGTATCTTACTTTGAAAAGAGCACAGAATTTTTAGTGGACAATTTAAATGAGCAAAGCATTTTGCTGGATAGAGTGCAGATGACCCCCTGGCAGTGGTAAAAAGTAATAACTTTTCTGAGGTGTCCAATTTTAGGTTCAATTTTGAAGTAATAATTTCTCACGGACATTTCAGAGAGACACACTATACTTATACTTGCTGTATCACAGCATCAGTTAATAGTCACGTTTCAAGATTTTTAACATCCATCCATCCATCCATTCTCTTCAGCTTATCCAATTCAGGGTCGGGGGGGGCTGGAGCCTATCCCAGCTGCCATAGGGCAAGAGGCGGGGTACACCCTGAACAGGTCGCCAGTCTGTCGCAGGGCTAACACAGAGAGACAGACAATCATTCACACTCACATTCACACCTATGGCCAATTCAGATTCACCAATTAACCTAACTCTACTAACTGCATGTCTTTGGACTGTGGGAGGAAGCTGGAGAACCCAGAGAGAACCCACACAAACATGGGGAGAACATACAAACTCCACACATAAAGGCTGTGGTCAGATGGTGGATTTGAACCCAGGACCTTCTTGCTATGAGGCAAAAGTGCTAACTACCGCACCACTGTGATGCCCATGGTATATTCATAAAATATTAATAATATAAAATCACTTAAGATAAACCCTTTGACATAGCTTTTATGAATGATCATTTACCTGTCTGTCTGTGTAGGTTCTCAGTCATCCAGGACATGGTAGTCTAAGAGCTTGAAAGAAGGCAACTGGACTTCTTTAAGTTGTTTGAAGACGTTTCACCCTTCATCCAAAAGGCTTCTTCAGTTCTAAAACCAAATGGTGGAGAGTCCCAGGTATTTAAACCCTAGTGGGGGTTGATCATGTGAGTTGTAACATGAGCCAAGGTGTGAAAAAAGGCATGGGCCATTACCACCACAGGTTTCGAGTGAAACCACTGTGAGACCTTGCCCCAACCTATCATGTGACCTATTGAGGTCACCTGATGCAAGGTTTGTATGGGGATTGAGGCGCCTGGGAAGGGATCTCAAGACTGCATTGTATGTGGCTGACAGTTGGGGTCATAAGCCACCATCTCTGTTCAACAATGGTTGTTCACAGTGGACATAGATAGCCTCTTTTACTCCTCTTTCAAACCATCTGTCTTCTCAGTCCAAAATGTGAACATTGGCATTCTCGAAAGAGTGTGCAAAAGAAGAGTCACATGATGCTGCTC